>KN882503.1:157134-169401 GCA_000934455.1 Apostichopus parvimensis | reverse complement strand
TTAGGTCAGAGCGATGAAAAGTGGCAATGGAAAGTACAGTCAAACCTGCAGGTCAGTTCATCATACAGATAATTTGCTAGTTGGACATGATGCGGCTAGATTATTTTGTTTTAATAAACACCTCTGTTTAGTTGACGCTAAGTTTTATTCCTCAGGTCACCGTCTTTAAATTTGGTCTACTTTCCTCTCTAAATGCCAGTAAATATTGTCATTTGCCAGAAGAAAATGAAGACCCAGAATTTTTCTGCCATATTTGAACAAAAACACTTGATAAGTGGGTTAACAATCGTCAGCTATTGAAGAATCTGAATAATAATCCTTACCTAGTACCTACAGTAACATAAGCACTGTATTAAGTATTTGCTTATTATCAGCATTTATGTAGATTTTACACGATCCCACATATGCGGACAGAATGGTTTAGGCGATCATTTTTACCTAGAAGTATTAAGACTTTGAATCGTATGATACATAGATAACTTTTTTTTAACCTATTTTTGAGATGTTGTAGTCCATTTTATTATATCGTCATTTTATGATGAATATCAATAAATTTTACTTTACTTTACTTTACTTATGATAGGGCTGCTCTCTAAAGCCCTTAACAGTGACTGATGTGTGCTGTAACTCAAAAAAATGCTGCTGAGAACTTGAATTGTTCTAAGCATTTCTTCTCGAAAATCTAGGCCTGACTTCTCGCGATCTGATCCAGGGATGCCCGTATCCATGGAAATGTTATCGTTTCCGCAACTGGTCGTAATAAAAAAAATAAAAATATATCGGGGAAATAACAGGAAATTAAATGACAACAATGAATATTATTAAATAAATGGCATGGAATAACATTGAGTGGAATCTCAATAAGCTAAGAAAAACAAAAGAAGTACTGGACACTATCTGAACAGATTAATGAGATGTAAATCTCAGTGACTGAATCCATGAAAGTGTTGGGATTAACTTTATAACTTTTTTGTTATGCTGGAGTTTAAAGGTTATGGACTGTGCTGTTTCTAGTATGGACACTTAAATCACACTTACTGTACCACAGTCCGTCTGACGATAAGAAAGGTTTATTTTGTCTTCCAAAAAAGAAAAAGTATTTACTTCATTCCTCCCTTACATGTTTCCAGCCTAAAAAAACACAGTTTTCTCATCTACCTTAGAACGGTCTACTTTCTGTTTGCACTGCGCCCTCAATCCTTCATTCACCGCTTGTCACATTACGTTTCTTTCTTCATTGTTTGTCGTTGGACTCCGTCAGTTATTTGAAGACATCACAAAAAATTGTTTGGATTGATTATGAACATTTTTGCAGAAGGCAGCTGTTGTCTAATATAAATAAATGACACATGTATGCATGGACAGACATTTGAATGCCAGTAGGATTATTTATCAGGAATTTGCTATAAAATATTTCTATGAGCCTGGGGCAAGATAGTACTCGTCCACTTCAATTGGTTGTTTCAGACTGTCGGCAACAATGGTTGGATCAGAATTCATTAGAATATATACAGTCAAACAATATCGTATGTACGTAAGGTATAATCATAGCGTATATGTAAATTTAACATTCTAGTACAACACAGTGCAGGCTCCCACGCAAGTACTACAGTACTGTAATCTAAAAATAGACGTCTTCCGCGGCTGCTAGAAAGTTGCTCGTCATCATGAAACATTGATCAGACTATAAAGTTTCAGTTCTGTTGGGTATTCTTCACAGCACTGAGTAACGGTTTGTCTTTCACAGAGTTCTTGACTGACAAATTAATCTGAAGATACTCCCAACCTCACACTCATTGCCGTAGCGATACTGTTATTTGCTTCTTGTTTGCTGCATGATGGGAGTCCATTAGGGAACGACAACTTAAAATGCTTTTATTATTCGGAACGTGAACAGCTCTTTGCGGCGTTTCGTCGAGAAAAAAAAAATATCTGCCTTCCATCATCCTCATATAGTTTAGTGTACTGTACTGTACATAACAAACTGATGAGCTACTTAATATGTACAGGTAGTTGCTACAGTAGCTGGATTATGCAATAATATTGAGCTATCGACACAAGATTGCCTGAGCTGTGTTTTGTGTTACATGGTACTGCACATGTATGTATGTTGTATCTGACAATCATTGTTAACTAATTAATGTGGCCTCAGGATGCAACATAAATAGCTAAGAATGGAACGATTACTGTACTTGCTAACACACTAAAGCTGCTTCACTCTGGAAATTTGTTTAGCCTAGTGTTATTGTTTGCATTATTGAACAGCTGCACTACGGTATTTGCCTAGATGATCATACACACTGTACAGTAGATGGTAAGATGTATTCGTTTTTATTTAAGTATGCAAATTAGGCACAGATGCGTACTGTATGTTGTACATAATGAAAAAAAAATCAATAATCATGATGTTAGTGAGAAGCTGCAATTACATGATTTCTATCTGTACTCTTGTAACTGTTTTTGTTTTATAATTCTTCTTTTTTTTTTCGGTGGGGGGAGGGGGGGGCTTTAAAATAAAACTGCTATCATTTCTGGAGAATTTAAAGATTGAGGTTGATCTCATTTCTGTTTTGTTTATTATTTGACAGGTTTCTTGTATGCCTGCCATCTTTGATGGTACTCCAGAATCACAGAGGGAGAAAGATAAATGGGACTTTCAACCAATCTCAAAGGAACAAGCAGACATTCAACCCAGAGGTAGTCATGTTGGATCTGTTCCATTCTTTTCTGTTACACTATGACATATTCCCATTTGTACTGCCTTTCTGATCCATTTCTCGTGCAGAACTAATGGGCCACCCTTTGAGGTTTAATCCTCTGATTACTACATATCAGAGAAAAAAATTAGAGAAATAGCCAGCAAGCAAAACAATTTACTTGGACCAAAGACACTTACTGTACAGTACAGGATAGCATTCAATATTCTGGTGGTTTGAATTCAGTACAAGTGCACATGATTTGAGATTTTTTATATCAGTTCTTTGGGTTGTTTGAGGAGGAGTGGAGGGTGAAAGTACAGTAAGGGAGGGAGGGAGGGAGAAGAAATTTGAAAAAACTTATTTGTCAAAGAGCCATAGCCAGGGAAGCCAATACCTCGCCCAAATTTCACAATCCATGTTTTCAATAAAGGTATACACCCACAGTCTAACATAACCCGAAAAAACACTGAAGGAACGAAATGCTGTCTTTCACAGCGGAAAATGTAAATTTTTACTAAAAGAAGAATTGCATTCAAAACCTGAGCGAATCCAGTTAATTGATTAGCACTCAAAATCTGCACCATACAGGCTGGATATTCCTCACAAATGTGAATTGATCGCAGATAACTTCCGAACATCCACGAGGACCGGCCAATACAGTAGTTATTCCAGGAAAGAAATTTGTCCAAACCATCTATAGGGGACCTTGGAATTCTTAATTGAAATCGGTTTTTCCTTCAGTCTACAGTCACTAACAGGCTGTGCTTGATCCATTTATCCTCCTGTGGCATATTTTATTCTTCTTCTTCTTCTTTACTTTGCAACTCAGGTGAACGACCGGTTAGAGTTTACGCCGATGGCATATTTGATCTCTTCCATGCTGGCCATGCCAGAGCTCTCATGCAGGCAAAGAATATCTTCCCCAATGTGTATCTCTTGGTTGGAGGTATGGTTTCAAGAGTAAATAATATAAATAATAATAGTAATAATAAACATTAATATAGTGCTTTACATAACAAATATCTCAAAGCGCTTTTACAAAGAATGCAGAGAAAAAACACTACTTATTAAAGTATTTAGCAAAGAGGAAGGTTTTGAGATGAGACTTGAAAGTTTGAAAATTATCAAGTGCACATATTTCTTTATATAACATATGATAATACATTATAAATACATACTACTTTATATAACGTATCATATATTTACATGATATTACACTATACTATATTACATATACAGTATGACGTATTAATATTTACATCCATATGATATTACATTACAAATATTACATAATTTCTTTATAATAACCAATCCAACTGTGACCCCTTACCCAGACTTTTGTTATTGGTTTCAATGACATTACAATCCATTTCAATATGTAACAACAGGTATATTTATTTATTACCATTATTTATTACCTTTATTTATTACCTATATATATTTCAGTTGTATTCAACTGTCGGGTAGCTACAGGTTTCTCTATTTATTGTCTACGCAGCAGAATGTTACCACTTTCGGGGGTAACATTAGCATTCAACTTTTTTTGCAGCAGTTATGAAGGCCCTGAATTTTCTCTTTTATAAAACAGTATGGTTTCTGTGTACAAAAACTGCTTATACATCTTTGGACTTGTGTTAGATATCTACACACTGTTTGAATAATTTGCATAAATTATTCCCTGTAGTTTAACACCGCACACTCTGACTGACCATTTCCTGCTTCTGTTTCTAGTTTGCAGCGACGAGCTGACACACAAGTCAAAGGGTAATACAGTTCTCACAGAATGGGAGAGGTATGAGGCCCTCAGGCACTGTCGATACGTCGACGAGGTCGTGAGAGATGCACCATGGGTAGTCACACCTGAATTTCTGGAGAGACACAAGGTAGAGTATTTAATGCCGTTATGGATTATCATGTTAAGGTGACATTAAAGGTTGCCTCTCTAAAGTCGTATGTTTTGGGCTCTGGCTAGATGTTCCAAGTTTCTAAAATAGTTTGTAAGTTTGTTATTACCTCCTACTGACATCTCTTATATTTTAATAGAACTGAGTTTTCACTCAATTTGCTAACATTTGCAACTTAATAAACAGAGCAGCCATATCACTTTGGAAATTGAAAAATTGTTTCCGTACTGTATGCGTACACACTGCAACAATAAATACAGGTTTTGAAGTAACATGAATTTATTGTAAGTATCGCCATTAACTTATAGAAGAAAGACACTAATGTTGTACAACCAACCCACTACCATAGGCAAACAAATTTTTCCTGCTCGGATGAACTCAAATGTTTGCTGCTTTCTGCATTTGCAAGGAGAACATTGGCGTACATGTGTAGAAAATTAAAAAACGTCACCATAAAGAAAACTACCAGCACTTTATTCCTTTTCACCGGTTTTCTTTTTATGTCGTCCCTTGTATATATGCGTCTAATATCAATCATTTTTAACCATTGGCTGGTTCTAAGTGCTCACATTTGTGAAAGGGACAAGCATTTTGTACTCACTATCAAAATAATAACAGAGAGAGCGAGACAGACATGAATGAATGAAAACAAGCATTTTATATTTGAGTGGTACCGTGACATGACCTTCTGCCCTCCTCCCAGAACCTTTTCCCTTGGTGAACCACGTTTTGATTTCTCCAGGTTACCCACAATTGTTGAAGACCTGAAATCACCCAAATGCATATGATTTGATGATTAAACTACACATTGACTGATTTGATTGCACATTGATTGCAATTCATTGCATCTTGATTGAAAGTTAGAAAGCGATATCCCAACAAGATTTATCAATACTTGGAAAAGTGAAACACCATGTGAACAGGAGTACTTTTAGTGTCAGATGCCCATCCCAAATATTATTTACCGATGGAAACTTTTTTTGACACAAACAGTTATCAAAGCGGATGTAAAATTGCAGCTTATACATTTCAGGAGATGTTGTTCATCTTCAACTTCTCTAACTTGATGACTGTCGTCATCGGCTTTTATGAACGATTTAGATTTCCGTAAAAACAAGTCGATCCGTGATCCTCTTCATTTTCAGATCGATTTCGTTGCCCACGACGACGCTCCTTACGGAAGCTCGGGGACGGACGACATTTACAAGGACATCAAGGCAGCAGGGAAGTTTGTGGCGACCCAAAGAACGAAAGATATCTCCACCTCGGACATCATAGCCAGATTGGTCAAAAATTACGATACGTACGTCCGAAGAAATCTTGCCAGGGGATACTCAGCCAAAGACCTCAATGTTGGATTTATTAACGTAAGTTATACGACACTGGCTCGCTTGCAAAGCTGATAGATGTACTTAACAAATATTAATGAAGGTTGTTTTTTCTTTTGTTTTAGAGCTCTGCTGACCGCATAGCCTCTATTTCCACCAGACTGCCACGATATGACCCTAATTTGTAACCTTATCAAGCCTACAGTTTGTGTTAGGTTCTTACTTTGTGTTAGGTTCTTACTTTGTGTTTGGTTCTTACTTTGTGTTAGGTTCTAACTGTGTGTTAGGTTCTTACTTTGTGTTTGGTTCTTACTTTGTGTTAGGTTCTTACTGTGCGTTAGGTTCTTACTTTGTGTTAGGTTTTTACCTTGTGTTATGTTCTTACAGTCATGGATTATATTCTCTGTCATTTTCTGTTTTCAATTTTTATATCAAAAATTCTTAAAATTCCAACATGTTTTTTCTTTCTTTTTCTTTCAGTACTCAAAGTTTCGTGTTCAAGATAAAGTGGATCGTGTAAGGAAGAGAGTAAAGTCGGTGGAATCCAAGTCCAAAGAGTTTGTCTCAATGGTGGAAGGCAAAGGCATGGAGATGTTCAGCAAATGGGAGGAGAGGTCACGAGAGCTAGTCGGTAGCTTTCTAGATATGTTTGGGGCTGAAGGAAGATTGGTAAGTGATGTCCATGACAGTTGGTCATCGTAAATGTATTCTGATTACGTCTGACTAGATTCTATGCTATCAATAATTCCCCGAAGAGAAATAGGGAAATAGAATGTATGCCCGGGCAATATGTGTCCATTTATCTGTGTCTGTCTGTCTGTTTGCCATTTTGTTTTTATTGGGGTCTATATTTCTGTCTGACACTCAGTCAACAAGGCTATGCCGTGCCAAAAGTTTAATCGATCTTGGTCAGAGTTGTTCCATTTTTTTTGCCCAAGTTAGTTGCCATGTCATATCTGGCTTATTGATTGAAAGTGTTTTATTTTTGGGGGGGGAGGGGGGGTCAATATCCTATCTGGCTTGCCTCAAAGAGAGGTCTAAGTTCGTGTTACCTGCATTTTGTATGTGTCATGTGACATTTCGAATAAGATCTGGTTGGCATGGAATTGTATCTCGTTCTTATCCTTGCAATGTGCACAGTTGGCCAAAAAAAAATGGATCGTATCCCATAATAATGCATCTACCCCCACCCACTCTACGTTGCCATGCAATATCGTGTTTATTGGCGGACGGTCTTTGTTTGTCAAAATTACGTATCTCGCTAGCCTGCATAACCCGGGGGGGGGGGGCAAAACACAAGTGAAGGCGGCTGTCCCTCTATGTTTAAGTGGAGCCTGAAGAGTCCTCCTGTTGTAGGGTTTGAAGTTTTAGACTGATCAAGTTCTGCGTTGGAAAACACTTAAGTACTTCGACAGTTAAAACACAAAAACACAAAAAGAAATGAACGAAGTACTTGAAATAAAAAGTCCAGGGTTCAATTGTTCTTTTGGCTGGTGTTAAAAAATGGTAAAAAAGTAATCTAAGCATTTAGTGAATTTTTGTTTGTATTTTTAATCTACTTACTATTTTAGGATACTGAAAGTATTAGTTGGAGTGTTTTAGAGTTTGTACCTTGTTTGATGTTTGAAGTAAACAGTGTCTGCTGTCATATAGCTGGCACTCTGCCAACAAAATGTTGTTATTTTGTTTGATTCTATATTTTACATTTTTGTAACTCTTTAACCTAGGATGAATGCCACTCTGACATATGTTGGGTTCAACTGACAAAATACCAGTGAATTTTTCAGAAAGTTTAAACCATTGCATGCAATATTTGAATAAATGTGAACAAAATTTGTCACGCCATGATATTCTTAGTTTCTCACAACTGAACGTCCAAGTTGTGCTAACAAATTCACCGAATGACGATCAAGAATTTATTTATTTTGTGTGTTTTTTTGTGTAGACAAAGATTGTTCGTGGGTCCACCGATTACATAAAGAAAGCAGTTTCGCCAGTGGCGAGTTCAGAATCTTCCGAAGATGAGGATTATTATGAGCAAGATGACGACGATGTCTTAACCAGTAGATTACATCTGCCCGAAAGGAGGAGTCCTTCAAGTCTGAGACGAAATTCTTTGGACGAAAAGAAGAGATTAGCAAATGGTTCTATATAAAGTCTGTCACAACAAAAAGTGTCTAAATTTAATTAAAATCAAATTTAATTGCCAACTCTCATGAAATGAAATTGATTTAAACTTTATATGGACTTTGAAGCTGTTTTTTCTTCATCTGCTGTATCGATAACTTAACTTAGAAGGACATCGTCGCTTTGGTCAATTTGAGATTGCACGTGTTTTTGAAATACATTTAATACAAAAATTTGGTGGAAAAATTGCACACAAAAAAAAGTGCAGTCATTTTGTAAGCTTTGTTTTTCTGTTACATAGACTCCTCAAGTAACTGGTTATTGCAATTTCATTTGACTTTCATGCTAATGAGGTGGACAAGAATGTGTGATCATAACCTGGGTCTGTATGCCAATAGAACAGTCTCAGAATTATTTCAGGTTTATGCTTCCTTTTCAAGTACAAAAGCAATGTAGTATACAGTTTATTCTTCAACTTAAAAAAAAAATGAGCCTTAAGGATGTTGGTACAAATTTGTGCTTTCATATGTTCATAGAAAAATTTGTACAAAAAAAAAAGGAGAAAAGAAAAGAATATATCAACATTTTTTGTTTCATTCGGTTTGCAATTTTTTTTGGCTAAGTTTGGGCATCAGCATTTGAAATGTTGACTTAGTATCCAATGCCTGTGTTTTAGGTCTCTCTGTTGTATTTCAAAGAGGAACGTGACAGCGTTGTTTTCTTTCCAAGTTATTGTCTTTAACAGGGTATTTTTTCGCACAGAAGAAATATTTCCAGCGTTTACCAGCTTTGGTAAAATAAGCTTTGAGACTAATAAGTGTTGCACAGATATCTTTTTGCACAGTTTTATAATTTAATTTTTGTCTTCCATGAGAGCGCTATGGACATTATGATTTTATTTCAGAGAAATTGTTATGGAAGAACACTTTATTAGGGGTATAACAACATGTCAGTAGGATTCCCCTTGGTATCAGTACATGGCTTTAAGTGCGAGTGCACAGTTTGTACGTTACCATTTGAAATTCCAGAGGACGTGTACAAATCCATGAGTATGAGTACTTATCCACGAGAACGAGTACATATCCACGAGAATGAATACAAGTGCCTATCCATGAGATCGAGTACAAGTTAGTACATATCCATGAAAGCGAGTACGAGTACATATCCATGAAAGCGAGTACGAGTACATATCCATGAGAGCGATTACGAGTATGTATCCATGAGAGCGAGTACGAGCACATATCCATGAGTACATGTCCATGAGAATGAGTACAACACATATCCATGAGAGCGAGTACGAGCACACATCCATGAGTACAAGTACATTTCCATAAGAGCGAGTACGAGTATGTATCCATGAGAGCTAGTACGAGCACATATTCATGAGTACAAGTACATATCCATGAAAGCGAGTACGAGTACGTGTCCATGAGAGCGAGTACGAGTATGTATCCATGAGAGCTAGTACGAGCACATATCCATGAGTACAAGTACATATCCATGAAAGCGAGTACGAGTACGTGTCCATGAGAGCGAGTACGAGTACATATCCATGAGTACAAGTACATATCCATGAAAGCGAGTACGAGTACGTGTCCATGAGAGCGATTACGAGTACATATCCATGAGTACAAGTACATATCCATGAAGGCGAGTACAAGTACAAACAACTATGTCAGAATACGAGTACAAGCACAGACTTGCAACAAGTCTGTATGAATCTGTAATAAAAGTCGGTAAAAATGACCGGTAATTAATTCAAACCAGCTCGTGTGCCCTTTATCCAGCATCATTGTACAAGCACCTTTACATCCAACACTGTTACATGTGATGGAAAAATATTGGTGTTAATACAGGCAATATTTGTCTTTGTGGTGGACATATTTATTTGGTTTTATCTCTTTACCATTTTTGTTTTTTTTTGTTTCTTGCTATATCACAATATGAATTTGCTAACTTTTGGACTTGCCAGCACTTCAGTTGTGTTTCTTTCATTGAAAAAGATTGTTTGTGTGTCTGCTGATTATATAAAGTAACTAAACTTTTTTTTTATATGGGGGAGGGGGGGGGGAGCAAGAGGGGTTTTATATGAAAGTTTGAGGACCTAACATTTCGATCCTAGCAGGATCTTCATCAAAGCTAACTGTGACTGAAGACAACTTAATTGGAACAATGACCAGAAAATACTTTTCTTTCTTTCCTTACTCTATCATACTTCCTTGGGGCTGGGGGAGGGAGGGGGAGGGGAGGGGAATAAGTGAGTAACTTAGTGAGTAATTCAATTTTTCAACAACAACAAACATGTTCTGTCTCAAGCCTTTAACATGTAATGTTTAAAGTTGATGAGTAAGGATGGCACTGTGTAGTTTTGTGCGGTTTTGATTAAGACTATTGTACCATCTCTATATGATAATGGACTTGTGTGGTTGTATCGTCTTAGTTCTTTAATGTTGCTTTCATTGTGTGATTTAATCTTTGGTAACCGTTAAAAAGTATACCATGTTGGTAAAAAGTTTCAATTTCTAGCTGGACTGAAAATCATCTAAATGGGTTGTCTTCATGTAAAAGTCTATCATGTTGTGTATATGTTCTATGTATGGACTGTGATAAATTCTTGTCTCTCGTCTAACTCATGAGTTGTAACTTTTGAAATCGTGCAGTCTGATTGGTCACCTACACCCAAGTGAATTTGGTTGACTGATATTATACCTGTCAAATTAAAAATATTTGATGTGAAGAAATTTATGGAATCCAAAGATGGTAGATGGTTAAATTTCCTTTTAATGACTTAAAGTGTACTTTGTCACAATATATATTAATTTGAAAGCAAGGGTGTGCTATATTCTTAATTTAATAAACTTTTCATTCTTTTCCTGTTTTTCATACGTTTGGTGGAGCTGGAGTAGAGAGAGAAGGAAGGGTGGGGAGGGGGGGGGATTGCAGGGTTGCGGTTGATATGAGAGCTAGTAGAACTATCTGAAGTTGGAATTTTTGGTTTTGATGGTGCATGAAGTTGGGGGGACTTGTTAGTCCATTTGCAAATCATAATTAAATCTTGCGACCAAATTTGTTTCTGTGTTTTTGAATTTTTATGATATTTAATGTCGGGATAAAACCCATGTTCAATTATTCACTAAATTTCACCCACTTAGAATAATTGTCTATATATGGTACCTTCATAGGACACTTCAAAGCACTTTTAGTGACAGTATGAGCAATATGACTGAATAATTATCTGCCTCTTTTAAAGTTCAAACCTACTCATATTGCCTGGCAGTATGTGAACAGTATAGGGTGGTATAAACATGAGAATCAGATCAAGGTTAGGAACTGTTCATACTGCTAGTACGAGTGCTTTAAAGCATGATATGAGAGGACAGTATAGAGTGGTATTAACATTAGAATCAGATCAAGGTTAGGAACTGTTCATACTGCTAGTATGAGTGCTTTGAAGTATTATACGAGAGGACAGTATGGAGTGGTACTAGAGTTAAAAAAATTGTCTCCCCCTAAAGAATTGGCTAATGTGACTAAAGATGGAATATTTTATAAATATTCATTCAGATAACATTGCATTGTACAAAATTGTGCAGTTCCTCTTATAAGGCTGTATGACTTGGTGTAAGCTTTTCAGAAGAAATGAAATATTGTTTGAAAACATGATATAAATGTAAAGAGAGAAATCTTCATCAGTCAAATGTTTCATACTTGCGACTCTCTTTTCTTATTTTTTCAAGTAAGGTCGTACCAATCCGGTTCATCAGCACCTGACATTTCCAAAAGGGAAATTTAAGAAACAGCAGAGAAATTTTACCATACAATCATCTGGAGATTGTAAATGATATAACTCCACAATTTTAACATTCCCTCCTCCATCTCCCCCCTCCCCCCACCCACTTCTCTACCTTCAAACACACACACAAAGTTGAACAATTTTCAGTGATATGATAGTAATTTGTGTGGCTTTTTTTTTGTCCGGGGGTAATAAGCTCAATCCTTTTGTTACAAATATGTAGACTATGTGAAGATAATGGATTGTAGTTGGTAGTTTGGAAGATGGGAAGGGTGGAATCCAAGATCTGAGCAATGTCGTTCAAGCAACAAAACAAACTCACTGCATCGAAAATGACCGTGAAAATGTGCCAGCCATTAAAGTGGAAGTGAGGATATTGTGTCAGGCACCTCATTTGTCTGAGTCGGTAGAAAACT
>KN882503.1:123389-136787 GCA_000934455.1 Apostichopus parvimensis | reverse complement strand
ATCATACATGGGAATGGGTACGTGGTGTACCCTCCAGATGGTACCACATGTAAGTATCCTCCTAGAGTACTAGGAACAGCAGACTTAGTGACACCATGTGTCACTTGGTAAACGGCTTCACTTTAGTGAACATTCTAAACTTCCTAAAAGCTTATAGTTAAGTAAAAGAGAAAGAGGAAGAAAAACCCTATTATTTACTTCCCTTCTCTCTTAACATGTCTCCCACTCCACATCTGCACTTTCCCATCTACCTAACTACACACTTTAATTTCTAACTAACTGCTTTAATATCTAAGTACTTCATATATCCAGTACATAAAGTAGGTATATATATATTAAGTTACAGGGCCTGATGTTTTGATCCTGGCAGGATTGTCGTCTGAGGTTGTCAACTAGTAATATTTAACTTAGTATTAATAATGACAAGTAATTTGCACCAGATTTCCTGACACTTGTACTAGCTAGCATTCACAAACATGGAGAAGTGTTAACACTGTGAAAAAACTGAATGACTGTGTCATGATGGCAGATTGCTTTTTAGTGATAGGAACTTGCTTACAGTGTAAGTGTTAGCTTGAATGAGTGACCATTATTGGATGTCCTAGCATGTTTGTGTGCAATACTGATGCGATTAACATCATTTCCCAGTCCTCATTCATCGTTAGCTATAGATTTTCCTTGAATTACTTTTGACTTTTTTGTGCCGTTGTGTTATGGCTGTGTGCTCTGAATTATGAAGTGTTCACGTGTGACCAGGATTGCCCTGTATTGTGTGATTGGCGTGGCGAGGGCATTGCAAACTTGTGCGTATGAACGAATGAACATTATTTAACATCCTTGCACATTTGGGTGTGGTAATACTTATGAAATCCACAGAATTTCCCAAGTCCTCACTTCTCACCCTTCAAAAGTCAATGTTCCTTACGTTTCTGTAATATATCACTTTGACTCATCAAGTGTGTTAACATTTGTGATTCCGATCATTTCTATGTCCTGGGGTGAAGGGGGTGTCGCTATATAAACATTTACTCTTTGCTCTCTTGAGTTATAGATGGCATGCTGTTATCATTGCTATTAAAATTATGAAGTGGAACACTAAATAAGGAAGCTTTAATAGTAAACAACATGATCATTAAATCGCCTGTTGACTAAACACGCGATTTAATGATGTGACAAGTGCTCTCAACAGTGTTATTCTTGCAGACAGGGTCTTGCCATAACTTCAGAGTGCAGCAGTGTACATCAATATCCATATATGTATACATGTATATCAGCAACTGTGATTGGTCAATCTGGTATGGAATGAGGGCATTGTGGTTAAGACTTGTGATGTAAGGATTGTGGGTTCTAATCCTCAAGAGATCACCATGCGGTGTCCTATAGTGTATATGTTCATAATTTAATTAGTTTGTAATGTTCATCAGTCCTGTACCTCCTTTAACTGAATATTCAGTGGTTCATTCGGTATCTCAGCCAGTTGGAACAATTTCCCACTCTAAACTGTACTTCAATATCATGCTCTCAAAGCACTGGTATTGACAGTACAAACAGTTCCTAACCTTGATCTGATAGAAACATGATATTGATACTGCTCGTACTGACAATACGAGTGCTCTGAAAACTGGCCATTACACTACTGTATAGAAAAAATTGTCTCAACTGGTCAGGTACAGTATTTTCTAGTGTACTTGTTCATAATTTAATTAATTTCGAATTAATTTGTAATGTTCAGTCATACTGTATTACAGTGGCTCTTTTTGATTAGCAACCATAAACGCATGTGCTTAACGTCTTTCAAGGTGAGAGCCTTACCGCACCGGTTGATTGGTTCCCTTGTGTATTTTCACAAACAGGAAACCTTTAGTCATACAATGTACATAACCTGATAATTAAAATAGTTAAAATAAATATCTAGGACTTCAAAGACAAAAAAAAATTCAAAAGAGGGCACTGAACAAAAAAGACTGCAGACGATTTGTGAAACAGTAAAAAACAAAGTGTTTTCTTAACAGTAACCCAAATGATAATTTGATACAAGTTGAATGATTAATTTCATGAGGATTATTTTTTACTATTTTTTCCAGCTACTCCTTTACCAAGTGAGAGGCCGGTTGGCTGTAAAACGGTCATTTTTGCAGAGGTACCTTTTAAAGTCACAGGAGAGATGCTAGTTGACCTCTGTGAAAGGGTCGCCGGGTCAGTGGACTCATTTGAAAGGTCAAACGGGCCGTTCTGCCAGGTCAGATTCCGTGATCAAGTTTCCATTGACAGGATATTTTCTCTTCATGGTAAACTATTTTTGTTTCTTGCAAAAAACTTTGTCTCTTTTGCTTTGTAAACTTGCCACACAAGAAATTAGGATTGACGATGCATTCACAAATTGTTTCTTACTTAATATAGAAAGAAATGTACAGAAAGATGGATGGTTGTTCACTGACTTGGTAATGTTAACTTTGCCTCCTGCACTTGAGCGTGTCTGGGAGGCTTTCGAGCATCTGTTGTAAGAATTGAACCAAATTACGAGCTGAATATTGACACAATGCTAAGGTAGTAGGGTGGATAAAAGAGAGTGAATCGACCTGACGGCCATGCTATGAGCCATGCTGTCAAGACATGAACAATTGTACCTCACCCAACCACAGGAAGGGATAACAGTTTGAAATGCTCCCAAGTAACAGGGTCATAAGGTATTGCAGGCAACGTTGGAAAAAAGCCATAACAGATTTGTTGGAAATTTATACAGTCTCGGAGTTCAACATGCAAAAGATAAAGGGAAAAAAAATAATGCATTAAAAGAAATATAAAGAGCAGAACAGCAACATATCAAAACGATGTAAGTGTTTATAAAAAACAAGAAAAATGAGAAAACAGCAGAATGTTTGATTTTCTTTCCGTTGTGTTGTTTCCTTAAGTATCAAGGGAGCCCAGTTTCCCACTTAAAGTTGCAAGTTACAAGAGTGGGAAATCACCACTACAAGTAAACTTGCGCGAGAAATATGGCAAGGTTTTCAGACCCAGGTAACCGGTTTACGATAACAGTTGAAGGTGTTGAAGTACTGTCACTCTGACCAAAAGTTGTAAATTTTTCACCGGTTGTTCTTAAGAAATTCAGACCATAGTTGGTAAGTTGTGATCGGATTCAAGCAGTATAGTGTGAGGTCCTGTTCTCTTCTGATTTCTCCGTAAGTGTTTTCTCTTTGTGTTTTACGTCAGGCATGCACATCTGTGTAAATAACAATAAATCTCGAGCGTTCAGTGGAATGGTGCTGGTAGACTACGTGCAGAATCCGAACGATCTACGAGACTACGAACTAGAACAGCGCCGCATAATGAGAGAGCTGCAGCATGAAGCGGCGAGCGAAGAGATACCGATTGTGGACTTCACTAGAGCATTTATAGATGAAGTGACGGAAAGAATCAAAGGTGGGGAAGACTACGGAAGTTAATCAAATATAGAAATATTATAGAAATATTACAGAAATGTTATAGAAATATTACAGAAATGTTATAGAAATATTACAGAAATATTATAGAAATATAAATATTATAGGAATATTACAGAAATATTATAGAAATAAATTAATGATTTAAACTAAAATTAAAATATTAAATTTTGAGTTAATTTTTTTTAATCAAAATAAATATGTATATGCATAATTTTGTATTCATCGATGGTCAATTCCTCCTTTACTCTGGCATTGATCCATCGGAAAAGAAGGAAAATAAATTTATCGAACGGATTATAATTGACATGCATCACATTCTTATTTATAGAGAAATTGTCTAAATGGTATAATAATCAAGTTTTTATACTGATATTGTAGTGGTTACTGATATTGTAGTGGTTAATTCCTTGTCTTCTTTCACATTTACGAAACTTTGAGGCTCGTCTTTATACCTCAGACAGGAAGGACGCTTACAGCCTTGTTGGAAGCTTAATGTTTTCCATATTTTTCCCCCCTTCAATTCAGGAGAAAATATTGCAGGAGGCTGTGTCAACATTCTGATAACCTGGTTGGAGAGAGGACATTGCACCAAGAAAACAGCGAGTACCTTTTATCGTCTCATCTCACTCACAAATAGGTACGGTCCTTTTGGCATATTAGCTGGGTGTATGTTATCATTAGTTATGTAGGGATATCAAAGGCGGGTATTTAAAGTAATCTACAATACAGAGCCCTGTGAAACCGAACATGTTGATCTCGTGTGACTTTCCCACTAACATGGACTTGATAAACACTAAATTCTTCTATGGCCTGTGAAATGGACTTTCATTTAATAGTTGCAACGCTTCATTGGTTAAGCATGATATGGACAAAGGAGCTACACCACTTTACGGCAGCATGTAGTAACATGTACTATTTGATGCTGTGTTGATTGGAAATAACCTCATTTTCAAATGAATCAGATGTTTGTATACATGATGGAGGAGCGAATACTCATATCTGGTTGTCATGGTTATGCAGGAGAAGGGGTTGTGACAGTTTTGGTTTTTCAAGTCCTAAATGAAATAAATACAAACTGGCCTCTGTAGATATTTAGAAATTGTCCTATAGCTTTCTCGTAAATTTGAGATGAGATTATAAGCGATATTTTGGTGGCAAGAGTCAATAAATTTGTTAAATTTAATATGTCATGATTTCATTTGCTACTTTACAGTGCTTGTAATGCTGTTTGATTATATCTTCCTTCTTCAGCCATGTGAAGAGACTTCAAAATGAAAAGATCCAAGTTGAAGAAATCTTTAACCAAGCCAGGCAGCAGTACGTATCATCTAAGGATAGCATTGTCATGCAGTGTAAGTAACTCCAAGCCAGGCAGCAGTACGTAGCATCTAAGGGTAGCATTGTCATGCAGTGTGAATAAATTGGGTTTGGTTTAGTATTAATAATTTGAGTGTGTTCAAGCAACAAACAAATGCTGAGCTATTGGTTTTCATTGTTCAGGTAAGTGAGTATATACAGGAATAAAGAAACACATTGTTGATTGTTTAAGGTAGGGTAGGCAGGATCTTTCACGAGGACCAAGTTACGACCCACCAGACCCCATCCCTCAGAATCAACACTTGGAATACACAACGGAAAAACATAATTCCATCTCCGTTTGCAATCTCCCAAAAAATGTACGTAAATGTTCTGACGTCTGGAACCCATTTTTAGGTCATGTCCTATGGTTTGTGGGCCATCAGTTTAGGGCCTGAAATATGTATAAAGGCATAAGAAAGGAATGGAAAGGAAAAAGACACTTTTCCTTCACTACCATGACAATATTAGTATCACACATGCTGCCATGACTTTCCACCCATGTGACAGCTTTAGTGTCACATGTGTCGTTTGAACTGTCACACGTGACAGCCGTAGTTTCACATGCAGTGATATGGTTCACGTGTAATGGAAATAGCTGATACTGCAAGCCGTCCGTACATTGAAGGCCGTGCAATATCACACCATCGTGGTTTCTCGTTTTGTATGGTATCGATCGTCCGCACATGACAGAGGGCATACAACGAGAGACGCCATTGGTTGTAACAGACCACGCCTTTATTACACAGGGACGTATCTCTCAGTGAGTGTAGAACATGCAAGGATAGTAATGACACACAAACATGTTGTGTGAATGGTGAAAAAAAAACAGAAAAACAGCAGTAGTAGTCCAGTGCAGTTGAACTTTCATCACAAAAAAACAACAAATTAGTAAGAAGAATATCGATCATACTAATGTAGGTTGCTTTTTTGTTGTTTTTTGCGTGTGTAATAACTGTCCATTTTTTCATTTTTGTACACTGCGGATGGCAGTCACGAGACATTTCATATCAGCCATCCTAAAAGAGGGTTTTATGTTCAGGTGAGGAGGAGGAGGAGGAGGAGGAGGAGGAGTACCTGTTAAGTATCAGGCTCTCAGAGTTTCTCTGGTGTTAAGCATCACCATGGAGACAGCTCCGGTCTCGATCTTTGGTTTGTATGTTTTCGTCGTTGCTAGTGCTCATTGATAAGAGCAGCTGAATGTTGTATCTCCCCGACAGTAACACTCATCGAGCAAGTCTTCACAAGCGCAGCTAAGAAAAAGGTTTGGGACCATTTCACGAAAGCTCAGAGGAAAAGTTTGGACCAATGGAGTCGGGCTGTGAAGGTAAAGTCAGTACAGTGAAAAGGCATGAAACAGTCGATGGTTTGTACTGCTTGGCAATTGTTTTGGGGGAGGGGGGGGGGTTCAGAAAAATATCCCTTTCATGAAAGATTTCAAAAATGTGACAATTCAAGAAAATAAAAATAAAATTTGGCGAAGATGTTGTAAAAAATAAAAATTCTTCACTTTAAGCAGAAAGTGTGGCAACATGGTTTGACGGACATTGATAATCGTCCTCATCTTATAAACAACCTTTCATCATTGGCTTTCGGGATTGCAAACTTTTCTTCTCTTTGGAGAGAAGCAACTCTCGTCACATGCAATAATCTAATCTAAATTTCAAAGGCATGGGAAAATGATATGATTTGAATTGAAAAATGCCACAATATGGTACAAACCAGGACTGCGATGCCTTATCTCTAAAATCTTCATATTTAGAGCTCTTAGTTAGTAGATAACTTCTTTTTTCCCCTCTTTATCTGGTGCAAGACCTTGCTAGGACCACCCTCCTCTCATAGATTAAAAGGTAGTTGGCACATTGGGTTTCTGTTAGCACTGGCCTTTTGTTCCTTTTTTCTGCTTAAAGATCACTGCTAGTTCATTTAGCCTACCAAAAGATGTGCCCCCTTTTATATTTACCTACATTTTCCAGTTTTAGTTACCTATTTTACTTTGTTTTAAAGCTTATTACATTTCTTGTAACTGCTTGAGCCATTTTTTCTAAAACACAAATATATTACTGCCTGTGACCAATGCCCCTAGGAGACCGAATCTTGTTTGTCTTATCCATACAAAGTTACCCGTAGTTTAAAAATTTGACGCAAAGATGATGATGTTGTCACAAGACAATGAAAATTGTCTTCCAAAATATTCCCCATCTGAGATAGATTTTTATGATGTTTTCTAGCTTAGGATAAAATGGCCATCTGGACCAGATCAGGTGAGATAAGTATTAAACAAACAAAAAAATTGAAAGATTATGTTAATTGTTAATTATTTGATCATAAACATGATTTCGTGGTTATCCGTATAATTAAGTTTATTATGCACTGGGAGAACGCCAAACGTCAGACATCGGAAAAACTGACATCGGAGAGACCGTCTTGGATCGAACAACCTTACGGGAGGTACCCAGACAAGAGGTAAGTCTCCGTCAAAGGTACACGCTGGCTTGGGAAAGATCAAATGAGTGGTACCTTGGAGAGATACCTTGGTCATCAAGGTAAGAAGTGATAGATCACGTTGTCCCGCTCTTCAAGTTTAAAATAAATGCTCAATATTTATGTGAGGTTTGGAAAGGGGGGGGGGGAGGAAATAACATTTACGATAGATAACCGAACTACCGAATTGAGTCGGAAGTGGTAGGTGGGTAGTTGTGTTTGGCCCAGTGGGATCTGGGTGCTTAGGAGGGTGTGGATCTGGGTGTTGGAGGGGTGGGGAGGGGGGAGGTGGTGTTTTGTTTGCATCAGTGTAACTACCTACCCAATTTCTATCGGATATTGGTCTTCTCGCCATAATGCTACTTACTATTTCTTCTTTTATTTTCTTTCTCGATATTCATTGTTTATAATGCTTAGTCACCTTGGCGTCGTGTGCTTTTAACAATCTTGTTCTTTTAGTTTTGGGGTTGAGTATAGTATGATGAGACTTGAAACCCTTTTAGTAAGTTAAATGATAGATAGATATTCTGTATTACAAAAAGTGTTTACCATCAGTTTAAATAGACTTAGTGACATGAGGGCTCATTGGTTTATATGTAAATTGCTTTGAAGTTAAACCCCTCCCCATATGCATATATTTATAAAGTGACAATTCAGATAGTTAAGAAATCCTTTTCTCTCGTCGTTAAACTATGGATGTTTGAAAATTAGTGAGAGAATGCTAGCCAGAGATCAGCATTGTGAAAATGACATGGATTGATGTTGATAATGATGATATTGTGTGGCTGTTAATGTTACGGTACTGTCTATGGTGACAACATTGGTCAACTGAAGATCTGTTGGTGCTTGTTACTCCCAAATAAAATGAAATGATACTAAAATGTAATAAACTTAGTCACATATTATCCAAAATTCTAATGTAGGAAACAGTTACTTCCATAAACTTGTCAACAGCGCTTCCAAGTTCAAAGCAGACAAATTTTACCTTTTGAGCACAGACTATAATAATATTGTTAATTTGTACCATAATTTCTCAATATTAAAGCCCGGGGAAGTGGTTGATTCTAAAAGCAGATGTCAATCCCCCCCGTTCCCCGGTGTCAATAGCTTTGGCACTTTTGTAGCAGATGTGCCTTATCTAATTTGAATGTTACAGTTTAGGGGAGAATTTGTTCTGATAAACTGTAAAATACGTATTATCCACAAATTGTAGCTTTCAGGGTGAGTCATAATACTGTATTGTATTCAAACAGAAAGTTGCACATTCAGTATTAACACGCAGTAGCTTGACTTAAAGTAAAAGCTCGGTTGACCAATGGGTAATTGCTTTAGAAAGGAAATGAGAGCAGACAGTTCTAAATGTCCACTTGCCGGCTTTGCATTTATTTGGCAAAATTGTTGTTAACAGACAGACCATGATTAAACTAAGATCATCTTGTTGTATCATAGTGATGAAATAGTTTGGAAGGCATACTGTCTGATAATTCATCAGTTAGCCTCGTATCGGTAATTTACGAGTATTTTTAATACGGAAGCGAGGCCCACTCATCCTTAAATTCCAATTTAATACCATGGTGTAGCCTAGAGAGTCTATTTGTTAAACTGTCTGTCAGTGTTACCTCCCTATACTGCTCCATATAACTCTTGAGGGCCTATTTATCTTTCCAGGATTTGAGATCGACGGAAGAGAAAGAGATAAGACCGGAAGAGGCGGGAGAAGCCGACATGGAGATTGACTCGGAGGATGAAGATGTGGGAAGGGGGTCGACTAAACAATCCCATCGGAACCAGCAACCTCGGAGACCGGCGACGACTTCGGCAGTCGCGATATCTGACGAGATCACAGAGATAATCGATCTGAGCGACGAAGAAGAAGAAGAAGAAGACGCAGAATCTAAGACGGAGGAGGATGAGGAGGAGCAAAGCGTACAACAGAAAGACGACAGTTCTTTGGAAAAGAGACTCGTAGAGACACCGGTGGTGGAGGACGCCCCTCCCGAGAAGAGAGCTAAAGTAAACGAACCAGAAATAACCGAAGTCATACAGAAAGAAACGGAACCTGTGATCAGAAGTGAAGACGAACAGACCAACACAGAGCTAGAGAAATCAGGGACTGAAATTCAAACAGGTACGGCCAAATGATCCCGTGTCTGTCGATCAGGCGTGGAGGGTCAATGATTGTCGTAACGTCCATACTGTTATTTCTTTGTTAAGTTGCCCATTGTCTTGTTCAAATGGGGGCTTTGTATCGGTTAGAGAAGAAGAGATTGGATATGGAAGAGCCTGTGAATTATGAGGGCAAGTTTAATTGTTTAGATATTCTGATCGAGGAATTGATGGAAAAGAGTCTTTTTCTCATCAATTCCTTCAGATGAAGAAGGAGATGAAGACAGAGAGATTTCCGAGTTGAGAAAGGAGAATAGAGAGATGAAGGCCCAGCTGGAGGCTTTAAAGAAAGAGGAGGCATCCATGAAAGAGAAGGAAACACAGATAAAAGCTTTACAACTGGCATTTGTGAATATGCAACAGGTAAAATCTAATAAATATGCAACAGGTAAAATCTAATAAATATGCAACAGGTAAATTATCAATATTCAGCAGCTTATTGATGAACTCACCCAGTTGGGACAATTTTTTTCTATACTGTTGTGTCATGTCCCACTTCAGAGACACTTGTATTTTCAGTACGAGCAGTATGAATATCATGTTTCCATCAGATAGAGGTAAGGAACTGTTTGTACTGTCAATACCAGTGCTTTGAGAGCATGATATTGGTGTACAGTTAAGAGAGGTATTAGCATTAGGAAATTGTCCCAACTGGCTGGATGAACTCATCAAGTTGGGATAATTCTTTCTATACTGTAACTCCATGTCCTGCTTCCAAGCACTTGTATTGTCAGTATGAGCAGTATGAATATCATGTTTCTATCTGTTGACGGTAAGGAACTGTTTGTACTGTAAATAATAGTGCTGTAAAGCACTATCAGAGAACTATATAGAGTGGTAATAGCGTTAGGAAATTGTCCCAACTGGATGATGAACTGGTAAAATGATTTAGTTTTCGTTGTTATGGTTGAGGTATGCAATGAGCTTAAACGTATGTATTTTTGTATGTTTTTGTGAGTCGTGGAACAGGTGGAAGGGGTGGGACAGGTGGGGGGGGGGGCGATGTCTATGCGGGATGATGGCTGGATTGGAAGTCAGTGCTAACATTTTTTTGGAATTGATAGAAATTTTTTTATACCATAAGCGTGCAGCAGCTTTGTTTTTGTCAGAACATGTCATTGGGCTTTTTGACATATTGAAGAAATAATTTTGGGTGAGAAATTAGTTTTGATATACAAATTAGACTGTTACAAAGAAATTCTAAATTCAGTTGCAAATCAGTCAATGTTTCAATATCACTTTCAGTTTGTATGTTGGTATAGCCGAGGCTCATCAATGAAATTGGCTGAACTACCAAGTTAAATGCGCAGCCCATCATTAAAGTCAACTTCTGATTAAAAAAGAAAGAAACGTCAAGCTGGTATTAGACAGCAGTCTTTTGTGGGTTTAAAATAAGATGGTTAAGATTCATAAAAAGCTTTGAAAAATGAAAATTAGTTTTCGAACACTTTTGATAGATTTATTACAATTTTTTCTTAAAACAATAATTTATTAAAAACAGATACAATTCAACCTGCAATTAAGTAGCTTTTTTTATTTTGTTTTGTTAGTATCTTGAAAACCCCCTCAAAAAACACAGAGAAATATGACCAGCCCTTCAACTCATTCTTATTGAAAATATGAAAACTGTCCTCCATAAAGTCATATTTTTTTTTTTTAAATGCCCATTGTAGATAATTATTCTCTTCTGTCCACAGCAACTAAAGGAAGCAAAATCCAAGTTGAAGAATGAAGAAGAAAACAGAAAGGCTAGAGAATTAGAGGTAAGAGAAACTGAATCTCACTTGAATTGTTCTTAAAGTCTCAATGTGTGTTTGGCCTAATTTTAACTTCGACCTTTCCAGCTTACACTGCCCTAAAGGCTCAGTGAAAATAACACTGTTCTATGCAATTTTCATATGAATAATCATTATTTTTTTGGGGTTATCTGTCGTTAACCATTTTGAGCTGAATAAAAATTCGCCAGAATTTTTTAACAAGTCCGTAGATTCTACAAACTTCAATCGAAATTTGCAAGCCCTGCCCAACAGATCATGCGCCAAAAAAATCTCTCTGTTTTGTCTACCACCGTTAGGCCTGTGTGCTAGCCTGTGTTAAGACACCATATTGTATTTTGAGTGTTCCTTATTTAAGGTATCTTTAGTTGATGGCAACCTAGGATAGCAGAAGTTTTGTTGTTGTCTATAACTTAGAATATTATATTTAATTCCATACTTTGGACATCAGTCGGTACAACCTTAATAAAGCATGCCAATTCTCATAGCTGTCTACAAAGAATTGTGAGTTTTATTTAAGTGTCTTGTATTAATATGGCTCTTTAGTGAGTTCTATATATTAAAACACCTAATTGAGTTAAAGATTCCTGTTCATGAAATAGCAAAAGACTTGAAGCTACCTTGTTTCAGGACTGCTCGACCAGAAAAAAGAAAGGGATATAAAAAAGGGTCAACAATCGGAAGTATATACGAAGCAGCTCCGTTAATTGCGATCCGAATTCTTCTCGTCGCAACAAATTTCAAGTTTTAATTGAAACAAATTTGAGGAAAGAAGGAAACATGGTTGTCGTCGTTGTTGAAAACTGGTGTTGCCATCTTCTTATATGCAATCTCTTGTATCACGGTATTAGGTTGCAATCACAGGGTCTTCGGAGGTACAGGGGAGAACCACGGAACCATCAGTTGAAGTAAAGAGAAGCGAGGGAGCCCTGATGAGTAAGTGACAGCGCTATTTTGCTTTATGAGGGATTTGTAAAAAGGGGTTGGGGGAGGGGGGGGGGGCTTGTGTGTGTTTGTTAATTATGAACCAAGCATCCAGTGCTGGCTGACTGGTAATCCTAGTAAACTGCATCGTACATGGGGTGGGAGGGGGGGGCAAATGATAGTATATATTATTAAAACTTCAAGTCTATGCAGATGTGTTTGTTGAAACAGTGCATCATAAAACATATATCTTGTATATTGCCCTGTAAATTCTACTGCTATGAAACAACATGTGATATAAAAGTAACCCACCAATGACTCACTGACTTTTTGCAGATTTTATATTCCGCTACTCAGCAGCGTCTGACAGCAGTGTACTTGCACTTTATTGTTTGTCTTGTGTTAAGAAATTCCAGACAATGGTTCTTCTGGTTAACGACACTTTACTTTTTGATGAAAACCCATTGTCTTCAAACCCCCCCTATTTGGTAATATTGAAATATGGCGGTGTTGTTTAACACAGTATGACCATCCGTGCATGGCATCGACCGTATTACAATAGAACGTCATCGGTCTTAACAGCAAGACTACGTCACTATCCATTTTTGGGGAAACCCGTTTTCAAACCCTGTAGCCGGTATTTTATATAACATTGAATATGTTGGTGGTGTTGTATACAGTTTAACCATCCATGCATGATGCATGGTATTGACTTTAATACATAATACATCAGTCTTAACAAAAGCAGACACTTCTCAAGAGACCAAATAAATTGTTTCAAAAACGTGCGAGGTTTTCTCCCTTATGTCAATAATAATCAACACAAATTCATAAACAGAAAGGAATGTGCTCTATTTTTTTTTTACAGTTTTGTAAGAACCTGTGAAGTTGCTATGTCTACATTTCTGTGATGTGCAATACCTGGAGGTGAAAAAGCAACAATTTTTTTCCCCTTTGCTAATGATGCGATGTAACACCAAACACATGTAAAAAAATTACATATCAACCAGGCCTCGACAAATATTTTTAAAACTACTCGCCAATTGGCGACCGAGTCTAAAATTCTACTTGCCAAAATGTTAAATTTACTCGCCATTTTTTCTCGTTAATTGTTTGTGTGATATAAGCCATAGGTAGTATGGCCTAACTTAGGATATCGCCGTATACAGTAGTGTTACTGTTAGTTGTTTACAGCAAAGACGATCTATTTAAATTGTGGTTCGTCAAAAGTGTTTAAAACATGATAT
>KN882503.1:75777-86202 GCA_000934455.1 Apostichopus parvimensis | reverse complement strand
TGCATCTAAGGCCAGGTGAAAATGCAAAATTATTTACAAAATGGAGTGGGTGTTGAAGTGTGCTATATTGCACCAAATTGCATCTGAGGTCACCTCGAAATGCAAAAAAATTCCAAAAAAGACCTCCCCCCAGGCCAGCCATCAGTCTTCAGCCCCCCCCCCACTCAAAAGTACCTTCCTACGCCACTGAACTAATGGAAACGTTGGTGAATGAGTTTTACTAACACAAGGGCCTATCCTATAACGTACACTGCATGGTGGCATATATGGGTTAGGCTAAACCTAAACCCTATAGTTTATGGTGGTTATTGATCAATCCGCCCAACCCAGTGTTCAGGAAAATATGTGCCGAAAAGTATCAGGCGAACCTCTTTTGCAGATAATTTATCAGGAAGGGTCGGGCATTTGTTTTTATTGTTATTTGCTGAAGCTTTGTAGTACGCTGTTGAAAGGCATGTACGGAAGTACATGCGGAAAAACAATTGAGGCAGTCTAAAAACCTGGAGGAGTGAAGGTGATTTAAGGCATTTTAGAAAATCTTGGGTGAAACAAGAAGATTCCGCAGCGACAGCTGCATGGTAGATGGGTCGGAGAGCACTATGCTAAATCTTTGAGCTCTTCTAGCTCAAAATCTCAACGGGTCATGGTGGTAACAGTTGAATTGTCTGTGATAGCCCAAGCCATCGGCTGTCATAGGGTGTGTAGAACATGTCAGTTGAAAACTTCTGTCTTTGCTCTAGCGGCCTTGGCAAGTCACTAGTTAATTGTGTAAGTTAAGGTGACTATATTTGCCTGACTGGAATCAGGGACAATTATTGCGTGACTGATATGGGGGAGGGGTCTAAGTGGGGGGGGTTTTTGAAATTTTTCAGTTGCTTAGGTTGTTTGGTTTTAAATTGTTGTTCTTTGGAGGCCTTTTTTAATTCATTTTTTTTTTCAAAAAAGTAGCTTTTTCTTAGATGAAATTTACTTACTTTACGAAAAAGTGCTATGGTCTATCTTCTCTCTCTCGTATTTTCCTTTTTACTGTCGCCCCTGTGATATTGTTTTTTTTTGTTTTGTGCGTGTGCACTCTTGACTAAATTTTGTTTTTACAATTATTTTACTAATAATGTGGGATATTTTCGAAATTTCTGAACATTTTTGACGAATCGGGGAGATTTTCGGGGACACTTGTTCATCGGGGACAGCACACTGTTATCGGGGACTGTCCCGTAAAATCGGGACGTCTGGTCACCTTATTGTGTAAGTCAATGGGAGCAATTAATGGTGGTGCGACACCGGAAGAATGGCATGGCTCATTTTTCTAAGTTCTCTTGAATTCATCCTTCTGTAGATGCGGGAACGTTTGTATAAGGCCACAAAACTTCAATGAGAATTACGGTCTTGTTGATATGATTTGTTATCACGTCATTTCTGTAACGTTTAGTATAAAATGTTTCAACTATAACAACATATTTCATTCATACAACACTTGTTCTTATAATATGTTACAAACACCTATGCCAGGGACTTATATGTATCATACTCAGGTTAGATGTTCTGGTGTAGCCCTCTGGAGTTCTCTAAGTGAAAACATTAGAAATAGCAAATAAATTTCATCTTTTATAAGACATCTTAAACATTATCTACTCAACGAATAATTTTCGTATAGTTCTGCCTTATTATGAGCATTGTAATATATTGCTTTCTTATCCAGTTCTGTTAAACCCCTATGTGATATGTGTTCTATGTGTTATATTGTTGTTGTTTTCTTTTCCCTCTGTATAAAATTTAATTTTCTCGTTTAAATTTGTAAGGGACCAGACTCGAAAAGTTATCTTACTTCTGGTCCCGCTTTACCTCATTGCTATAACTATGTATTAAGAAATATACTTCATTGTTATTTATTGGCAGCAATAAACGAAACGAAACGAAGTTACGTTGTGGAAGTTTGCGTTGCTAAGCATATAGGATTGTATCCGTTGCCATGTACTGTCGTATGGCATGTAGGCCTATGTGTTGTTGCCTTGTAGATATTGTAGTACGCGTGCGCCCTACAATATTGGCATAACTTGTCAAGTGAACGATACCTACATGACTGGACGTTGGAACTTAAAGTTTCATATAATCTCTGTACATTTGCAGTTTCAGACGCTAGCTGCATAGGCACACTTATTCTGAGCCTGGCCACGGCGCTCATTAGCGCCCTCACTTTGTATAGGTACCTAATATACTAGCTGGAGTATTGTCCGACCAAAAAATAACACCATGAACAACCGCAAAGTTCTTCCTAATATTGCAAGCACTCCACGCGCACTACAAATTACTACGTATTTGCATACAAATGCAGTTCTATAGTTGTAATGTGAAATTACATCATACCTCCCGAAGTGTTCGTGAGCCTCATCTTATCTGTACTCCAACTCTACAACATTTTGTATTCGACATAATGTCTTGGGGGGGGGGGGGGGGGTTTTACAACATAGTTGAAGCAAGTTAGTCCGATATGAATTAAGGCCTTAATATTGGCGGTTTCATGTTCATTGTGATGTCGTTTATCGATCTTTCGAAGGCCGTTTGTGACATTGATTATCTAAGCTTTTGTTTTGCAGCTTTAGCATATTTTTATAATTTGTCGTTTTTTGTTGTTTCATTACAGTGAACCAAGTTATACTCTGAATAAAAGAGATTATTTACCATACATGTGTAGCAGAGTTTATGATTATGTTTGTGGGGTCCTTTAACCTATGACCGCAACTAAAATGACCGTTAAGATTTTTTGAGCTAGAAGAAGTAGAAGTTTAACATATCCATAGTACTCCTAACCTATCTGCCAGTTCTCGGTGATTCATTCAGGAACTTCAAGAAAGGTCTTAAAAATCACCTTCAGTCCTTCCGCGTTTTAGACTAGGCCTATCTGTAGTTTTATTTCAGAGTAATTGCTCTTTCTGAATTACTACGAGAAAACAATAGATATCCGAAATTGCGACAACTGTCGGCAAATACCATTTGGCTCAAATTATATGGGGACTTTCCGGCCTTTCTTTCTTATTTATAAGATGTTGTAATTAAGGTAGGGACTAACAAGGAAGAATTTGTAGATATGCGACAGTATCGTTTTCTAACACAACAAAGACACACACACACACACACAGACGCATACACTAAGCGGTAAATAGGAAACTTTTTTTTGTCACTACCGGACAATATTTAGTACTTTATGTCATTAAGTGTTTGAGTATATCATTGTCGAAAGGTAAATTGCCAATGACATACGGTGGTGATTGCTTTGGCGTACTGCTTTCCAAATCCTCCCCCCCCCCTCTCTCGCTCTTTCTGCTTATATACTTGTATATTAACGAGCAAAAACAAAGTACAGATGTTATGCAAAAAAGAAAAAAAAAGAAGGAAGGTTGAAGGTCATGTAAAGCATTTGAGAAATTCTTTGTTGGTTGAATGTGTAATTATTAGTCAGAGAGAGTGGGTGAGAGGTGGGTGGAGCGAGGTGGGTGGAGAGAGGTGGTGAGACTGAGAGAGACAGAGAGAGGTGGGTGGAGGTGGTGAGAATGAGGTGGAGAGAGGTGTTGGGTATGAAGTGGAGAGAGAGTAGTCGGAAAGTTTGCGGGTTCCACATGCTATATTATATTTACTTCCCTTCCAACTCAAGATCTAAAAGGTCATCACATGCATGAAAGGTACAAGTATCATGATAGTAAAAAAAAAAGCTTTCAGTTACCACGATGTGGTACATGGGTTTATAGGATATATACCGGTTGAATATTTATTTGATTTATGCTTTAGAGGGCCGAGGAAAAGTGACGAAGTTATAGTGTGTGTAAGTCAATGGAGCAATTTATTGTGGATATGACACTTATCATTTAGTACGGCCGGTATACTAAATTCTTGGCAATCAATGTTAAACTGTAGAACGCCATTTCCCATGACAAGGAAGTTAAAATTTAGACCTTTATATGCATGGATTTCAAGATGGTATGGTACACACCGGTGTCATGCACGCACACTGCATGCTAACCCGTGTTTCATTGATTGCTGCATAAAAAATTACACTATGTGTAGGCTCGCAGTTCAATACACATGCGATATTAATTTTGTTACCACCAAAATTAAAACGAGGCGCTTTTCATCGATAGTTTCCACAGAAATTCTTCTACACCTCTTTTACACGATTCATGGTCATAGATAAAAACGATGACTTTAGAAAAAATCAACCATGCATATCGTTCGAACTCAGTGAGTCACTGTTATATGGAAAACTATACACTGTACACGAAACGGCCTATACTCTTGTGTGTATTAACTGACACCGTACGTGCTTATAACACATGTCTAGCGGCCAGAGCGTACTCAGTTTTAAACTGAAATCGTCAATAGTTTTGTGAAAGGAATTGATCATACTACCATGATATTGAGGGGGAAAGCAAAACAACAAACTTGAATATCACTAGGAGAAACTATTGCTATGTGAGTATCTAGTTTTATATCATCTAGTCATATCCAAATTAATTTACAAAAATTGATCAATAACCTGTACACAGAAAAAGTTTTTTAAGTTCACTTGGGATTCGACTACAGCAGGTTTAGGTGACTAACTAAACATGGCAATGCCAAGTCAAATACAGGGTCAACGCATGTAACGTCATGCATCCAATGCTGAAGGTGGGTTCCTGTATTGGTAACCTGGTTTTTTACCCCCCCCCCCCCTCTTCTTCGGAAAAGTTATTTTGAATCCAATATAGCTAATGGTTAGTGTTTAATGAACGATAATTTTCTTTCACTGCGGATGTATATACTGTAGTCTTATGGCGGCTAGTCTAACCAATTGTATAATAAGACCTAACGGGAAATAGAGGTAGGCATTTTGGTTATTCAGTGTATAGTATTCTGTTCCCATTCTATAGGGGAATCGTGATACACACTTGACATTGATCACGCAGTCGCATATAGTCTCGATGCAAGTGGACTGCAGGGGTTGGGAGCGGATTAGTCGGTTTGTTGTTTTCAAGGTCTTTCGTGTCCAGGTTCTTTCCTGCAGGGTGAAGTTTCTTTTTAAAAAAGTATCTATCGTAAAGGTCACCCACCAAACGTGGTTCCAAAATTAATTTTACCTGAAAATTGCTAAAACGTCACCAAGAGTATCTATACTTCCTGTATAGTTTACTGGTTTGCTTTTCAATATAATTTTCAAAGACGTTGAGAAATCTTTCAATAAGACAATGAAATGTATAAATACTTTGATTGTATAGCAGTAATCTGCTAGCTTCATTTAAAGAAACATTATTTAACTTTGTAGCTTATTGTGAAAAAAACAAAATACTATCTATCTACTGTATTATAAGTATGTGAAGATCTTTAATGAAGAATCAAATATATGGTCATAATTTGAAAACAATATGGGAAACCGACATATTTTCTGATAGTGTCAGAATTTTTTTTAAGCGTTTTACAAAACAGCAGCACTATAAATATGACATGTCAATGTCAACAGTTATTTTTTTTTAGCCATAATAATGAACGTCGGAAAACTTGGTAAAAGAATGGGGTTTTCGGATGATTTCATCACCTCCAATTTATTGCCAGATATAGAAGAATGTTCGATTATTATATAATAGCATTTTTCTGTGGTGGAAACAAAACATATTTACGCAGTTTCCAGTAAAGACTCTCATGTCTGAACAGTACTTGAATTTCTAGCATATTTTATATGCTAGAAAGTCGAATAATGGTCACTCGTAAGCAAACTCGCAACACGCATTTTACAACTTTTCTCCAATTACTTGTTTTGTCTCCTCGAGAAAATTAACATCAATGTTTAGAAAGTTAAATGTTTTCTTTTAATTATTATATATTTGTTCATTAATGTAAACGAATAATTACCTGATAGTGTGTACAATATATAGTTTCTATTGTGTATAAGTATTATACGGTATACACTTTAAAAACTTAAGTATGTCGTACTTAAGTTACACATTAGTCTTTAATGGTTTGAATGCTATTTATTGATTTTTTAACATCACTTGGGGTTGGTGTTCAGCTATATATGTATGTATATACTATGGACATCCACTAAGTATAGGTGATTAATCGGTATGGAACTTATCGCAAGACTTATAACGCTGTATATATACATGTATATATACTCATTAATATTCATATAAGAATGGCCGTTATCATGCAAGACATGAAGCCAAGAGGTCATGATGACAATATTTTAATATGACATTCAGCAAATGCAAATAGTTCGAATAGTTTAGCTTATATATACTGTTATTAGGATATGAAGTCGTGACCAAATGAATTAAAGGTGTATCATGTCCCTATTATGCCTTTGTTTTGCAGCAGACAATAGGACATTGTGCAATCGAAACGATTTAACAATCCTGAAAACGTTTACAAATTCGATTAAATAAGTTTTGTTGATTATTGGAATCTGCTATTATGTTTAATTCTCAAAATCTTTTTCTTTCTCTTTCTGTTCCGTTATTTTTTATTCTAAAGACCCATATTATATACTCGTGACTTATACGTCACCAATTGATTAATACCTTTTGTGCTGTTTTACGTGGTTACCCAAGATTTAGAACAATACTTTTAATACTAACAAACGTCACCAAAACTGCAATGAGTATACGCGCTGATAGGGTGAATCGATATTTCCATGTTAACAATGGGTTTTTTTTTGTTTCATATACTGTATACATAGCCTACTGTACATATAAAGTTGCATGTCTGTTTGGGTTCCTGTTTCATATGGATTGTGTGTGTTATTGCCATCTGAAAGGAAGACATAGTTAAGTCTTTATGCCTGATGATTTTTTATTATTAAATTCACTGATCTGTGAAATCAGTAAGCCAATGGTTCAATCACCTCATGTTGGAGACTAAATCATGCCATGCGTAGAGTTGGAACGATAGTAACAGATCTTAACTCAACGTTTCATCAAGTTCATTGCATGATATGAAACGATATAACACACATATATCGTGCTTAAAACAAGCGCGGATTTAGCTTCCCCTACCAGGGCCGGTGTGAAGGGGTTGGGTAAGAGGTGAGGGGGTAGGGTCATGCTCCTGTGGAGCTGAGTTCATCATCATCATCATCATCATCATCATCATCATCATCATCATCATCATCATCATCATCATCATCATCATCATCATCATCATCATCATCATCATCATCCTCGTCGTCGTCGTCGTCGTCATCGTTATTTCATCATCATCATCATCATCATCATCATCATCATCATCATCATCATCATCATCATCATCATCATCATCATCATCATCATCATCATCATCATCATCATCCTCGTCGTCGTCGTCGTCGTCGTCATCGTTATTGACGTCGTCGTCGTCGTCGTCATCATGATCATGATCATCATCATCGTCATCGTCGTCGTCGTCGTCATCGTTATTGACGTCGTCGTCGTCATCATCATCATCATGTAAACCCGTGATTGATGATGTTCAAGGTTAAAGGTGAAGAAGCCTAAAACATTGTGTTTATATTTTCTGCCTGTCAGCATGTAGGAATAAGGCTTTAATCCATGCGATATGTAGAGAATGATGAGACGAATTTTAAAATAGGACAAGTTTAGGGTCAGGGTCAAAGTTCAAGTGAGGTCACATGTCAAATTGGCCTTAAATTGTGCGAAAAAAGTGTGTTGCAAACTCCTCCTACACTGTAAATCCGACCAAGTTCAAACTTGTTGGATAGGTGCCTGACCATGTAACCTCGTGCCTGCGTAATTGATGAGGTCAAAGGTCCAGAAACCCCAAAACTCTTGTTTAACCATTACCTGCTTGTCAGTGTGTAGGAAAAAGTCATTAAACCACACGGTATGTAGACTGAGAATGATGAGACGAATTTTAAAATAGGACAAGTTTAGGGTCAGGGTCAAAGTTCAAGTGTGGTCACATGTCAAATTGGCCTAAATTGTGCGAAAAAGTGTGTTGCAAACTCCTCCTACACTGTAAATCCGACCATGTTCAAAATTGGTGCCTGACCATGTAACCTACCTCGTGCCTGCGTAATTGATGAGGTCAAGGGTCAAGAAACCCCAAAATTCTTGTTTAACAATTAGCTGCTTGTATGTATTTTGGAAAAAGTCATTAAACCACAAGATATGTAGAGAATATTGGGACAAATCATATGGTTGTTAAGCAACGAGGTCAAGTTAGGTCAGAGGTCACAGTGGCCTCAATTGTGCGAAGCATCTGCATTATCTATAGATTGCCCTCTTGTTATTATTGTTATTGTTTCTATGAATTCTTGGTATTTAACTAGTTCAATATTATGATTATTATTATAATAATTATATAAATATTTGTTTTTGTCTCGTTGGATCATTTAAACGATAACGTTTCTTTTCTTGAGTTATGAATAATTAGTCACGATACTTTCACTATACAAGGAAGTAAAGTGTGTTTTCAAGGAACTATCAAGAGACTGAACAGCTTTCCTACTCAAACAGGAACAATCTTGGTTCGCCGAAACGTTTTGTATATTTACACATAAGTCACACACAATAATATATGTTTTCATTCGCACGATACAAACGATTTAACTATAAGAAACAAAGAAAAGAAAGGAAAGAAAGTAGATTAAGAAAATGGACAACAGCCAATCAACAAACTGGCGACACGTTACCAGCAGGCACATTACCACACTGTCTTATCATACTGTAGGTGTAACGAAACAAAAAGGAGGTAGCCAATTGAGCCTGAAAGGGAAAAAGGAAGTCCCCTTCATTCGGTGAATTGAAAATTCAAAAGCATGTATTACACTTGTAGCGTAAAAGACATGGAGTCATCTTTTGATGGTACAAGCGTAGGAAAAGAATTTGGCCTTTACTTCAAAATGATATAACCCTGTAGGCTTGTGAAGCCACAGATTGCCATAAATTATGAATGCCACACAATATACAAAACCGTCACACAAAAAAAAACCAGACCATTTTTCTTCCAAATTTTTAACAACTTTGTGGACATTTTAGCAATTTTTTTTTTGTCAGTATTTATACCAGGGGTTTTTGGATAGATGACCCGTGGAAGATTTCACTCAGACCTCGCAAGAGAAAAAGTAATAGGCACACAATCTTGCACTAATTAGATACTGTATGTGGATATGTTGTGTATTGAACTCCGTGCGCCGCGTACCTTGTACATTCCTGAATCTATGTATACACTGAGATTACATATTCTTTCTGGCCCTCGAAGGGGATTTTTTAAGACTTTTTTTCGTTTCAAAACCACTAGTTTAGACCCTTTAATAGATTATATAAGGCACAAGGTTAATTCGATATCTCGGAATAGGGCGTCAAAAAATTCAGCGTGTCTGTCCGGGTTTTATTTCTAAACCACTTTTATGTTTTACGAAAAGACATCTCAGCTGGCTCATCAAGTAAAGTGGCTGGATTTCGTCGTCTAACAGACAATACTTTAGGTCAGTTTCTTAGCTGTAATACAAAATAAAAGACTTTATATGGCTTCAAATGTTATGTTTATTAATCCATTACAAGTTTTCAATGACAAATTATTTAGAATGCAATTGAAGTTCTTCATACATAACGGCAAAAGGACATGGTTTAGTTATGTTATTATTAAGATTTTTAAAAAACACAATGGATTAACATTAAAAATTTAGGCCTGCACGTGAACCTCTATATACTCTAGGATTATACATAAAGGAGGACTAAGCTTAAACGTCAAGTAATCCATTCCGAGGCATTTTTAGTATATATAGCTATAAACACATGGTTGGGAAAATAAGAACATTGTGTGAGTTCAACACTGATAGGGGGTTGAGAAAGGGGAGTGTTATTTCTCACCGGTAGAATATAAAACAAATCCACCGATTGAACCATTTCCCACCAACTGGCGATTGGGAGGGGTAGGGAGGGGGTAGAGAGGGAATTTTCCATCCCTCCCCATTTCGCACGCCACTGAGTGCAGAAACTTTATTAACACAATTTCTTTTCCCTGGGCCAATGACATCACCAAGATTAAAATTCTGCCTGTAAGTATAGTCATCATTTATCCATGTACTTTAAAGGTATGCTGTATTGGCCCCAAATATGCTAGATATTTCAAATATGGTCACCTTTGGTAAAAATTCTAAGACTGTTTTTATTACAACCGTCTATAAAATTTTCCTCACTGGGACATTCAGTCATCTTTTGTGTTCCTTAAAAATGTATGAGAACAATTTGGAGAGTAAAGTCCAAGAAAATACTTTTTGAAAACTTCTAGCAGTTATAGCGTGCTATAATTTGGGGCCTATACTGACTACCTTTAAAGTCACCCTTTAGTCACGGTCATGCACTTCATTTGGGTTTCCTTAGAATATCTGCCTTCATTCTGTAGCCTACTGTATAGCCTATACTGCACTGGATGGAATATTTACCTGTTACAACCCATATA
>KN882503.1:56457-68599 GCA_000934455.1 Apostichopus parvimensis | reverse complement strand
CGTATACAACTTAAAAGGATATGAAGATACAATATGAATATATTTGTTTTCCCTTCCTACTCCCAGCCTCCAAATAACCCGGTCCGGGAGCTGTAGACCCCACTGACCCACCCATACCGTCCTCGGCGGTCAGTACTGATTTAACTTTATTTGTCTATATCTGTGATAATCGTAAACCAGATTAAAGATTTTATTATTTATTTTTCAGATGCAGGGTGTGCAGAAGTTGCTCCATCAAAGTAGCAATCTGCTCACTCATCGACAAACCCGGAGTTTGCATTCAACATTCATTTTTCCTGATATGTAAGGACAAGACACAAGAAGGAACGTTTAGAATACTACTACTACTACTACTACTAGTAATAACATAGGACCAACAAGCTTCAATTAATACACCAAGAAGGAACAATATGGCTGAATTTCACATAGTAACGAAGCAGTTTATTGCATTAACTGAGGTCGAGCTTAGTCTGCAAGTCGGCGAAAGGGTTGCCATTTCAGATTATGACGATAACCGTGTCTGGGCCTACGGTACCGTCGACAACAGTGCCGGTTGGTTTCCTTCGAACCATGTCACACAGGAAACCAATAACCACATTGTACAGTCAAGAAAACCCGCGCCACCGGTAGCCCCGAAAGTAGCATACAACCCTCCTCCTCGGTCCGATGGGAATGCATTTACTCAAAATTTGCAAAATCTAGAAAAAATGTTTAGTGGTGCTTCAGTGGGGCAGGAACCGCAGCCACAGCGAACGATAAACTCACATAACAACGGTCAAAGGCCTGTATCAGAAATAAGCTCATATGCGCAGCCTTCCAGTCGGCCATTTTCTGCCGTAGAAACTACCCGCCCATTCCATGGCGCCGGGCAATCTGGAAACAATTATCAATATACTGAGCCAGCATCTCCATATTCGAATCCGGCGAACCAATATAACTCTCCAACTAGCCCCCCGCATAACAAAGGAACAGGGTTTTCGCGGTACGATACGGGTAAACCGATTCCAAGCTTGCCATCCAAGCCACCACCGCAGTTCACTTTCCCACCTCAACGACCGCAGGTCGTGAATGCACCGCAGGATCACCGGCAACCATATTCACGAGAGCAATCGTTTGGAAATGTGCCGTCTCCACCCGGCAAATCTGAGCCCGTTCGTAATTACACCTTCCAGTTTTGCGTCGAGGCTCTCTATCCATACACCAAACAGGGAAATGAGCAACTGTCGTTTGCAGCCAAGGAAAAACTCGACATTATGACCCGTCCTGTTCCAACCGATGACTGGTGGCATGCTAGAAATAAGGCCGGAGAGATGGGAGTCGTTCCTAAGAACTATGTCAAGGAGAAACCACAGTCGACGCCGGTACTAGCGGAGCGGTTGTGGTACCAATATGGCATATCGAGATGCCATACAGAAGATCAAATGCGATCTAAGCCCGAAGAATGTTACGTACTCAGAGATTCGGAAGCATTTGTAAGTATAATTCAATGAAACAATGGTCATTACCAAAACGTCACTTATCCAATCAGTTAAAAGAAGTTTGATCTCTTTTTATATCAGCGTTATACGCAATTCGAGGGCTGATTGCATCTTTTTTTTATTGCTATTGTGGAATATTTGCAAATACATGCGAAGGAGGTGTGGGGGTGGGGGTGGTGGTGGGGCGGGGTGGGGAGGGATTAATAGGAAGAAATAAAGTAAGAGGAACAATATATGCTACAGTGTTGACGATGACGATGATGATATCAAGATTAAAATTTCTGGTTAAATGAATCCTTTGCGTTGCGTGATACACTAGATAGGTTAAAGGTAAACACATATTGCCATGCACCTGCATGCAGCTACTTTGAAGTTATCAAAACATTCTTTCATGATTCAACAAGGAATGCACCAAGATATTTTATTTCCATTTTCCATTCACAGCCTGGAAGTTTTACTCTCTCGGTCAAAGGCCCTGACAAAGTTCGTCACATTAAGATTACTACGGTCACTGATGGTTACGAAATTGGCGATAAAAAGTTCCACTCACTTGACGCTGTGATTGACTTTTATAGAAATAGCCCCATCTATATTGCAGAGAACGGCTCTTATCAACTGTTTTTGGCGCGACCACTTGTGAGATAAATCATGCTGGCTCAATTTGGGACACGGAAATTTAGTAAACTAAATGGTGACGTTTTCTTCTTTCATGGATAAGAAACTGCGGCAGGCAATAACATCTGTTTTATATTATAACCAAAAATGTGACAATTCATTTTTCTTGCATCTTAGGGAATTTTAAGTTAAGATGTGCATATGTTTACATGTCATGTATATAATATGACTTCTGAAAAGCGACTACAATAATAGTTTGCATACAAATAATTAAAAAATGACAATATGCCGCAAATAAACAAAATTATATACGGGAGCTCTTAAAAAGATCATTGCTGCATTGCAAGGGAACAAAAAACATATAAAGGAAATGTGTTTCTCCTAGTTGCCTTTGTAGTGTTGGTTTGGTAAATTGTTAGTAATATTTCTTGAAAAGAGATTGAAATCAGGGGCGTCGTGCGAAAATAAATTTTGGGGGGGCCCGTGAGCAGGTGATGACTATCTAAGCGGAGCGCCACCACGGGTTGGCGCGCAGCGTACAAGAAAATTTTTCGTCTGGCAGACCCCTCAGATTGCAGGAAACGGCACTTCCCGTGCCTTATGGCAGTAAGCAACACCCCTAAAATTGATCAAAATTTCCGGCAATTTTTTATTTTGGGAAATATTCTCGAAGGAAGTGATCGCCATTTATTCCTCAGTTTACCACTTCCTCGTCTCCCAGAAGCGCCCAAAATTTAAGAAATCGAAACATTTTTGTGCTGGCTGATCCATGATCGCCGCCCATGCCCGTGAGAAGTGGTGACTGGGTGAAGAAAGAGCTATGCCGTTTGAAAACATGGGCAGAAAAAGCGAAAGTAGCGAAACCTAAGGTAAAACGTGCGATAATGAAGTGATTATTTTCCAGGTTAATTGTGACTGTATTTGAAATGATTATTATTATTCATTTTTTCGAAACTACCTATCAGATCACGAGGAAAATTTATCCTGGTGGACCTTTTAACGAACTGATTGCAAGAAGTTCACATGGAGTCCCATAATCTCTGTTCACTTCATTTATCTTAACTTTCCGAACTTTGTTACAGGCTTACAAAAATTTGCCATTTTTTCATGGAAAATTGACTGACTTTGGCAAAGGTAACGGGTTGCACTTACTCTGGGACTACGTATATATAATATTGTTCAACGATGGCAGCGTTGATGGCACATTTGGTTCATTAGTTATCAACCAGTAATTATTTAACTCTTTCGTTTGACTGAATATCAACAACCATTGACCAAGCAGTCAACAGAAGCCCGATTTCTCGTAGGCCCTACAAGAAATTCAGTCGTGACACTGTTGGAAATTTTTTGTTTTAAATTATGACAAAATTTTATCACACCTTTGACAAAATTTGGGGGGGGGCCCGTGTCCCCCCGGGCCCCAATGGGCACGACGCCACTGATTGAAATACTCAGACTATTATCAATTTTGTAGCATGTTTTTGACGGTTAGTTGGGATAGGGTGGCAAGGGTTGGGCATGACTACCTAGACTCCATATAAAAGCATGGCTCAATGGTTTTGCCAAGTAGCAACGCTAAATTGCATTGGCATGACTGCTATTCGATTGTGTACATATGCATATATAACCCATGAATATAACTACATATGTATGAGCCAGTTCCGCGAATGTTCGATCCCTCGAATATACTATATCGCTGATTTGGTAAAAGTATCGACAACTATACTCACACACTTTAAGCCAGTTGGGACATCGTTATGTTTGTATAGGGTTACCACATTATAAGGAGACGTCGCTCGATTATTGTACAAGGGACATGTGCGACTCTCTAACAAGCGGAAGTTATTATTGATTGACATTTAAATCTAACATTATTAATGTCTTAAACTTTGTTGGAGTTTGACTGAAGTACAATATGGAACTGAACTTTAAAACGAGAAAGTTTATATCTGGCATGAACATTTACAAAAGAAGTAAAGTAAATGGTGGAACTATTTCATTTTAACCCCTTATATGTCTTGTAAAAGAGCTAAGAAAGTTCATTTTTTCTTTGCAAGAACGAGATTTGAACCTGTGATCTCCTGTTTTCAAGACCAGTGCACTACCAACTAAGCATATCCAACGCTTAAAGTTGGAGACTAATGTACAATTTGTAGACTAGAAGGCAACATACATTGCAATATGTACCGGTAGCCTAAATTTAATTTCATAATTAAAGTTCAATACACTTTCCTTAAAATTTATCGTTAAATCATCGATCGCATGAAGGCATTTTTGTACAGTTTTTTTGTTTATTTACAAGCTATGATATATCAAGAGGGCGCTGTTAATAATTTTACAGTACTATAATTATAAACCTTTTTGTTCTAAAGTTTCAATAGTTTGAGTTTCTTATAATTTGTATTCGTCTGCAAATTGTAAAGGCAAGAAAAGAAATAAATAATTAATATAACTAAATTATCACTGTTAATTATTGAAGTTTGTAATCAGTAGAATGTTTTAGTCAATTATAGGCTAACATGGCCCGGATTTTGTCAAACAAAAAAACTGATAACTCACCCGCATATATTGCTTTAAGTAATCACATAAGCATTCTATCCAAATATTTTTTCTCTCTATGTTATGTCTTTGTGATGACGAAGAACTGTGAATGATCTTGCCCATTAAAAAAAAATACTGCATTTTTTTTTCCAAATTATGAAGAACATTTTGCAAACTTGTGTTTTTTATTAATATGTGATGTATACATCCGTTACCTCTCCAACATTTTGTTTATTAATAAGTAGGCTGTGTCTACAGTTAGTGATTACACATATGAAATATATATTTTTCCTAGCATTCTGGAGATGATACAGTAATGCATTAGCTTACAGATTTGCACATAGCTTTTTTACTGTTGTATAATGACGTCGATCCTATACTATGCTAAAAGGGTCGTGAGGGGGAGAAACTAATTTCCTTTCAGGTGTGAATAGTGTTCAGGGTTGATAACATGCCAACTCATGCCCCCCCCCCTCCCCTGGGCCCTCCGCAACAAAAGTGTCTACCCATGCCTATAGATTTGCCTATAGATTAGTTTTCGTTAATACAAGGCCATCCGCTCGATCTATTCACCCATCCCCTCCCCGGTGGCGATATTTTTTTTACCATATCCCAAACAGCTAGGTTGCATTTACAGAGTTTTCAGCTAATCAGATTGCTCGTGACGTCAGCATCAATAATGACCATCGCTTGGAAGTTGGAAGACATACACTGAATCAGAACAATGATAAGGTCCATGTGGGTCTTAAAATGTCAAAACATGAATGAGCTGTCATTGACGTCACAGAAACATGAACATATTAATTTTTGTTGTTTATTGACCTGTGACACTTAGTTCAGTCTATTTACGGGCGGGGTTTTCTTCCAAACGCCCTAATTTTACTTTAATGATTATATCACATGTTGACCTCATTTATGATACATACGCTACATTCCATTGGGTTCGTGTTTACGTTATCCAAGAGATCGTGAGCCGTTCTACTGAAATCGTTTCGTGGAACGGCTACACTAAAATCAAATAAGTTCACGACGCGAGTTCACGGGTCTCGGATCATACGCAAAACATGACAGCAGCAATAGCTAGTTTAAATCGGTACGGTACAGTACGTGAGTGGATTACGTGAATAGATTAGGACTCTACAGTCAGCGTTGATGGCACATTTGGTTCATTAGTTATCAACCAGTAATTATTTAACTGTTTCGATTGACTGAATACCAACAATTTACAACCATTGACAAAGCAGTCAACAGAAGCCCCATTTCTCGTAGGCTCTACAAGAAATTCAGTTGCTGACACTGTTCGAAAACCCTTTTTTTTTAAAATTATGACAAAATTTTATGACACCTTTGACAAAATGGGGGGGGGGCCTGTGCCCCCCCGGGCCCCAATGGGCACGACGTCACTGACAGTAAGGGTTTGTCGACAATGAGCAAACAATGACACTTTTATTCACGAAAATTTACTCTGCTAAAAATTCTGCATCTTAAGACAATCGGTGAAGTGTTCCTTTCATTGGCAAAACTGCAAAAGTGACAACAAATCTTAAATTAAATCATCTCGCAACCTTCCCACTTCCAGGATATTTGAATAGGAAGTCGAAGCTTCTTGTGGTAGGCAACATATCCTTCAGGAAGTGAACTAACATACAGTAGAAACATGCTTTTGGAAGGTATCAAACCTGACTATTCATGCATAATGTTGCACACAAGCTGTGTATTTCACCAAGACCAAGTTACACAGCGCCCCTATTATCTGAAGGTGAAAACCCTGAACGTCATCGGACCATATTTGTAGTCAGCTTAAAATTTCTCAATCTTACAACAAACGAGATTAAGATAATTTTTTTTTATAAAGTCAATACCGGTTACGCCCCTCCAAGGAAATTGTGATATCCGCTCAACTTTACAGATCTGTAAGTGCATCTTAAGGCACTTTGTCCCAACAAAACTCACCTACAAATCTCACCTAGCTCTAAAAATTAATAGTCTTTTATTTTATCAGCGAACAATGTATTCTTTTCAGTATTGTGACCTGACCTAAGATTTATGTTAATTTTACCCTTCCGTGTTGGATGGCCTACCCTGTGCATGAAAGCTTCCCGAGTTGTCAATATTCGTTGGATAATGTAGCCATGAAAAGTGAGGATTTAAAGTTGATCATTTTTAATTTACCTGATCACCAGGTGATATTTCTTCAAATATCATATATTAAAATCTTAAAATCATCTCGAAGAGTTCTGTACTGTAGTGCAGTGTCAGTAATGCGAAGCTGTGTTATGCTTAGGCTTCGATATCCTAACAACGTTTAAGTAACCTAGCCTAGGCTACGTCGTGATTGTTTTATGTTAGAATTATAAGTGTAAGTTAACTTTACTTAGTTGAGGCCTGCTGTAAACTATACACTAAAACGTGCGAAGCGCACGTCGACATAGTTCATTTTAGACACAGCGTGATAGATAATGTGACATTGAAATATGAGATATAATTATAAAGCATCAAACATTTATCTTTTAACTATTTAGCCTAGCCTACTTGTACAATTGCAATTTGCTGTACATACCACAGTCATACTCATGCATAGGCCACAGCTAGCCTAGGCTACTGTACATACTGTCCAAAGGATCTGTCAGTAGAACGGACACAATATTGCAGCAATGTAGTGATATACATAGTCAAGTGAATGAACTAGTGTTATTACAACTTCTGAACGATACCCTCTGATTCTTTGGTCAAATTCTGATAGAGTTTGGTCTCCTGTACTGGTTGTAGTGTAAATTGTAACTTAGTGTTAAGTACTGTGAGGCGTAGCCTACAAGATAAAACAATTCAAACCAACATTTTATGATATTGCATTGAGTAGCCTAGAACACTTCCTTGCTTCTCATCACAGCTAACTGAGCCAAGTTCATGTATATGGGGTACGACAACAAGACTCTTCAGAACAGTATCGAAAGTGCTCAACTTGCAAAAGGAAAGCTGAAGAGGGCTCATGAAGAACCAACTTTTTTCCACAGTTACCTGTAGTGGCAAACAAGGTACTAAGCTCAAGATTTTTCGGATTTGATCACTTGGCTGACTCTGACTTGAACAGAAATTTACGGTGGGTACACTTTACATCTTACATATGGGCTATAGATGAAAGCTGTTCTGATAAATTCCATGTTTATCCCCTAGAATGGTGGTATACAGTAACTCCATATGTTCCCTACTTTAACAAAGAAGCCTTGATGAAAACAGCTAAGAATTGCAATGAAAGAAGAAAGATCCATTTTTTATTTTCAGGGCATTTTTGAATTATATTTCCCATTTACTGTCCAGACTAAAAGTGTAGTTAATGCGACATGCAAAGTTTAGGAAATCTTCCTTGATTTGAATGTTTTGATTTGAGACCTTTAACATTCCTGATCAAATATTCGGTGAAGTCACTTCGCTGAAGGATAGAATAAGGCCACAGAGCAATGTGCCACAGTGTGTCATTACTGCTGTATTATAAGTGTTCTTCTTAGACTTGTTAGTTACCATACTGTATGTGTACCATCCTACACTATATGAAAACTTTCTATTTTTACAACTTAGAGACATTTTTTTTTTTTTACATACTTGAAATTGTTTACTGTGAGGACAGTTGAACATTCTTAGTTGGAATATTTACAAACAAAAAAAATCTGTCATGATCTAATAAAATGCTATAGACCAACAACAGAATTTCAACTTTTCGTTATCGCCAGGACATGCCATTGTTTATGTTAACAGCGCAATGCTAATCTCAGTGTGGTAGTGATACTTTTTCATAAAACTGAAAAGATTTATGCAATTCTCAATGATTTTTTTGGCTGATATTCTGAAACATACTTTTGTACAATATATTGTATTAAATTTCTGAAGGAGGAATTTTTTTGTTTAGCTTTCCAAACAAGCTAAGTACCAGGGACTTTTATGGGGTTCATATGTGGTGTCGCCAAGTGGCCTTTCACTTCGCTACTAATAAATTATAATAATATACAGTTCTTATAAAGCGTAATAAACATTAAAAACATCTCGATGTGCTGAATAAACAACAAAATAGAGCACAGAAACCTAAAGAACAACACAGACAAAAATACAGAACTGAAAAAGTTAAGAGTAGAAAGGCAAATTAATTGACGAAATCGTGACCTTCAAAGGCCACTTTGAAGAGAAATGTTTTCAGTTGTTTCTTGAAATGTTTTGTCGACATACTGTAGATGCGCGGATATTGACTGGTGTAGCGTTCCAAAGCGCCGAACGGGGACGGCAAACGAGCGGGCTCCATAGGTCTTTGTGCGTGCGCGTACTGGAACAAGAATGTTTGTAGGTCTGACGTTTCCAGCTCAAAGACCTCCGAGGAGGAATGTACACGGTCAACATATCGCTACTAGTGTAGAAAGTACAGTATATGTTGAGAATGACATTTGATGTGGAAAGCTGTGTGGGGATTGTATTTTTAATAACTACTTAAACACTGTTCTGTAAGGAGCCATCAGTTAGATCAGTAGACATGGCAAGGCTGGGACTGGAAGCATCTGTGAATATAAGTGAACTGATGTGAACTGATATTATATCCGTCATTTTGATGAAAATAGGTAGTGAACCAAACGTCCTGTCGGAATTATCAGCGCTGTTTTTGTGGCGAAAAGGGTCCCCACGCTTTGCACGTAGATTTGCCCCAGGCCCCCTCTAAAAATACTGCCAAACGTTTTAGAATATATCCCAGTGTTTGAGACACATCCAATCCAATGTGGCAGCAATGTGTGGTAGGTAGTGATGAAAATAACAGACTTCTGTATCTGTTTTAATTTACGCTATTTTATGGACTTGTATACATGTACTTCTAAGGACAATTCAGGAATACAGTGTTACATTGATTAAAGGCATTGAAGACATGCCCCAAACCGCGTGCCGTCCTGTGAAAAAGTTAACTTTCCATTGCTTGCAAGTGAAGTTTTCGTCTTGTCGCTACAAAATGCAGACACAGCATTGTTACGAACGCAGGATTCTGCGTCCGGGACGCAATGTTTTGGCCAGGGACGCAAACTCTTCAAATTGCTTGCGTCCCGCGGACGCAAACTTTTTTTTTGAGAAACAAACCCCAAGTATACACACTCACAACTAGGTCAACGGAAAACATAACAAAACTGTCAAAACACATTTTGGAATGAACATTATTTCTTTTCAAAAGACCACAACTTCTTCTTACAAGAAGCAAAATTTCTCCTACTCCAACAGATCAGTGAATTTGTTTGAAAATAAATATATCATAACAATCAACCGCAAGGTACAGGGTTAACAACACCCCATTGCGGAGATTTTCATGCTAAAAATAGACAATGATGCTTTTTCAAAATTCCCGTGATTTGATTGGTTATAAGTCCCCATCCATTGTCTGTGAAAATTCTTGCACCTGTAGTGCTCAGTGAACACGGAGTAGGTTGTTTAACAACAATTACTTGCAACTTACTTTCCCCTGTGTAGAGATAGTGAAGTTTTTTGCGGTATAGGCTATCATGTGTGTGCACTCCAATATCATAACGTTAGGCCTTGTCACATACAGTACGTATACCTTTTGACAACGAAGAGGCTTCGTAATATGTTTTGATCAGAAAATGTTAATGAGTGGAGACAATCTATGAATTTTGTGGGAAGCTAACATCTCTGATCCTGAACAGGATATTTCAGCTCACAGTATGTTTCTTCTCTCTGTATTAATAGTTGCTAATGTAAAATGTGCATTCTTACCATCAGTAGTTTCTGTTGCAAAAAAAATTCGCAGTCCAATTAACCACGTGCTTCAGTAAATGTTATTTTGGCGCAACATTCGTGTGTAAACTACTGTACTTTAGAACATTGAACTGATTTTTTTTAAAATCTACATTGCGTAAAAAACTATTCACATAGACCTACTGTAATTTTCGTATAGATTAATGATTATTGCTTGCAAAGAGCCAGGATAAATGTTGGATCAGAATTTAAGGATTTGCGCATGTGTAGTTGAAAATGAAGCTCGAACAGGCATGTACATGCAGTAGTACAGTGAACTGGAATTTAGCGAGAGATATGCACACTGCAGGTACTGGGATGTTTGAAGAGTTGTTTGTTGGAATCTGCAAGGTCAAAGCACGGATCTACTACGGAGTTGGCGAGTAGGGAAGTAGACGGGGGGACTGGGGGTAAAAAATGGGTTGAAACAGCAGGGTGGTCGAAAGGAGGGGCGCCCCGGCCGCCCCTGAAAAATAGCGAAGTTAAGGCACTGAGCATTTCTGCCCTATATTGTATATAACATTCACAAAGTATAGGCTGTGATACTACACTAGTATGAGTAACAATATGTCATACAATAAACGTAATTGGTTTTCGATTGGGACGCAAGCTTTTTTTACGGGACGCAAACTTTTTCGGGGGCTTGCGTCCCTGGGACGCAAACTTTTTTTCACTAATAACATTACTGCAGACAGTAATGAAATGTGATACCCAAGTGTTACCTTTTATCTGGACCTGAGATCAGGGAGTTCCATAACAACTCCCTGCTGGGATGTCCATCGCTGCCATGTTCACTGTGTTATGGGTATTGACCGTAGCTGCATGTAGTGACTGTACACTAGTGTCTAATTACCGACGGTAGCAAGCAGTGTGTGTATTTTCTGGGGTCGATGGTAGTGTCTAACACTTCTGTTACACCTCAGTCGAAACTAGGTCAAATTACCGACATGAGACGTTTCTTTGTGCACGAGTCTTCACACCCTTTAAGTACAGTATTTATAATCCCTGTTATAGCTTTGTACTCATACTGGTACTCATACCACAGGGCATTGTACTTAAAATGCAGTACTCACATTCTATTGCTCTACTCATACTTCAATGTTTGGAGAACACCCTATGTTTCCAAACTATCCCTGGGTACATTTGTGTACAAGGCAAATGGACCATTTTGCATAGCATATTGCTTAACTGTATATACCAGATAAAAATATTCCCCAAAAATAAATAGGTACAGACCATACAGTACTGTACAATAAATGACATACGATTCCTTTAATACTCAATATTTACATTTTACAACCTCACCTCTAGTTAGCTATGTCAGTACATTCACACGAGGTATTTTAAGGTATAGAATATAAGGAAATGGAACTTGATATCAATGTTGACACCCTCAAGTTGTCATACTGTACATACAGGTACCTACAGTACACTTCATGTATGTTCAATAGGAGGGTGGAACTGTGGGGACACTGTTGAAAACACCTCATAATCCAGAAACAAGTATTTTATCTGATATTCAAGTCCAATGCCAAAGAGAACTGTGATGTTTTCCATGCAAATGGCAGGCTATGAAATGATCTAAAAATGATTGGAGGTGCATGTGATGTTTGATTCCTTGCAGGAGGCAGAAGGAATCCATGCGATGTGACACTTGCTTGTAAACACTGTAACCTTAAAATATTCATAGTGGATTAAAGTAGTAATTTTGGCATGTGGATCTGTCTTATTGC
>KN882503.1:39313-51049 GCA_000934455.1 Apostichopus parvimensis | reverse complement strand
ACAGTACTGTAATGTACATACAGACTGATACAGTACAGCATTGGATGCAGTTACAGTACTGTAATCATGTAATGTACATACAGACTGATACAGTACAGCATTGGGTTCAGTTACAGTGCTGTATTGTACATGCAGACTGATACAGTACAGCATTGGATGCAGTAAGAGTACTGTATTGTACAAACAGACTGATACAGTACAGCAATGGATGCAGAACAGTTACACCTCAAATTGAAATGGTGACTTCAGGTTATCAGTTCTTGCCAGATGAATTCATAATATTTTTCAACGAATTCTAAGATAAATTCATATCTTCGCCACGATGCAAAATACAGTACGAGGATGCGGGCTTGACCGAACGATGCGGAACATTTCTGTCACTGTCGTTTTTATTGGAGCGATCGATTTCAAATCTCTGGAATATCCCTTTAAGGTTTGACTCATAGCTATTGACAGTATGCATTGAGGGCAAACATGTGATGTCAATATCAATTTCCCATGATTGACGACCGACTGGTATTCCCTTTTGCAGATTTGCTGATCGATACATTGCACAGAATTATAAAGCCTAGAACTGCACAATTTCAATATCAGCTGATGACTGTGTGTGTGTTGAAATTGGATACTGCCTTGGATTAATTTTCTGGTCTACATATATAGTTTTCTTTTAGAGGGTGGTGGTGGTGGTAGGTGGGGGGGGGGGCCACACAGTACTGTACAAACGCTTAGATACTTTGCTTTAATACTACTACTATCGTACAGTACTAAGTATGTGTGAGATGCAGTATAGTATAGTCTTATTACTGTTATACTGTACAGATCGATTGAGTGTTGGCGATGTTGTTGTGCAGTGAAAATTCTCCATCCATAAATTACAATATCTCCGGCCACTAGCTTGTACCTGTCAAAATGCTCAGAACTAAGATTTCTGTTCTTAAAAACAACATTCATTGAGAACTGGGTGAAATTATTCAGTACTTGCTTATTAACCTTTAATTTAAAGAAGGATTCTTGGAGGAGGTTGCCTTAGTTTGTTCTATCAGGGCTATCCTGAGTATTAGTGTACAGTAGTTTGGTAATTATATGAAGCTTGCCAACCGAATGCAGAGTAGTAGTAGTACTAGTAGTAGTACTAGTAGTACAGTAGTACTAGTAGTAGAAGTAGTAGTATTAGTGGTATCTCAGTAGTAGTACTAGCGGTAGAAGTAGTAGTACTACCAGTTATAGTAGTAGTACTAGTATTAGCACTTCTAGTTGTGGTAATAGTACTGGTAGTAATGGTAGTAGTAGTACTAGTGGTAGAAGTAGTATTACTAGTGGTAGAAGTATTAGTACTACTAGTACTTGTAGTAATACTAGTATTGTAGTAGTAGCAGTAGTAGTACTAGTAGTAGTGGTAGTAGTACTTGTAGTAGTGGTAGCTAGTAGTAGTGGTAATAGTAGTAGTAGTAGTACTAGCATTAGTAGTAGTGGTAGTAATACTGGTATTAGTGGTAATAGTAGTACGTGTAATAGTATTATGATTATTCAATGAACAAAGTGATGATAGTTTGCAGCTCATATTAGCCACACACTCAGTCAGAATTATATAAGATCAAACAGGAGTTTATTTACAAGTGTAAAACGTGTATTTTTGGTAATAGAAGTGTGTTTCTCTTGGTTAAAGTGAAATATCCGGACAAGTTACAGTACATCCTCACGTAGCAGGGTGAGTATAATTATGCACGCCTAAGACTTTGAAATGTCAAATTTTTACTCATTGTGGAATTAATTTCTCTAATTTCTACATATCCAGCCTTTGCAATATATATATATTTCATATTGTGACAAATATTTGATGAAAAATTCTGGGCAATTTCCTTGGCAATGTCTTCACAAAAAATGCCACCATACTGGGATCTTTTATGACGTGGCCTACTTGAAATGCATCCCAAATTAACTTGAAAGGTTCTTAAACAGGTAACAAATTAACAATATTATACTAATGTATCCTTTGTTTGAATGCAAACAAAGTAAATATGATTAGAAAGTTCTAGTAAGTAGATAATATCAATGGGGGTAATATTTTTATTTCATTCTTTACGTCAATTGAACACAAACAATCCTACAGCCATTTAAGTTTCTGCTTCCTTACATCTCATCGTCTGTCTAAATTGACTCTTATTTTCAATGTCCCAATAAAGTTGTTGTTTCGTCAATCTACTTTAAAGATTTGTCATCGGCCTATCTTCCGTCGACAGTTCGAGTATGAAGATAAAATCCTGCTAGTATCGAAACGTCAGACCCTGGAACTTTCGTACAGTTTAGAACTTATCCAATAAAGTAGCTTGATTTCCAGCTGCTTCGTTTCCACTTGGTCCTCTCAGATACTTTAATACCTGTTCTATGTATATGTTCCCCGCTACAGACTTCATTGGTTCATATTCCCTCCCCCCCCCCCCCCCCCCCTACAGATTTCATTGGATGATGGAGCATCTTCTTTTTCATTCTTTTCTGACTTGATGATGAATAAACTGATCTCAGATGAGGTGATCAATCTTGAGACTTGTGACGGGGAACGGACAGTGATTCATTCCCGACAGTTTTGTGGGACTTTATTTTGGTTTGTTAAATTGTCGATTTTGAATAAATTTGGGCCACTGAGCAGCAAATTTGTTTCTGAAGGGCAAATACAGTTTGTGTTTGCTAATAAACAATGATTGCTCTCTGGTTTGCGATGAGAGGGAGACACATTTTGCTCAGTGTACTGTAATGTCAACTTTGCAGTCAACCCTAGGATATCACACAAACTGTGACATGATTCCAATTTATGCAAGGCATAAGGTTTGAGGGAAGTTTATATCTGTTCTTAACTGTATATAGTTTTACACTATTGCTGTGAAATATATGCAAAAGGCACTTCTAAGACGACCTTCACAACTTTTAGCCACTTGATTAAAAATATGCCTGTCATGCATGATAAAGAAAAAAATCTACTAATCTGCTAAACTCAAATTGAATTAATATAAAAAAGACCAAAATTAATTTCCACTGACAGAAAAATGCTGGGGTATTTTGTATGTACTGGCAAACGGTGAAATCCGCTTTGGTTCAGTCAAGTAAATAGCTTGAGCTGTTTAGGCTTGTTATCTGATGTTATTACTTGAATGTAAATTGAATCTACATCCTGCCATTCCGTCAACTTCCCTCGATCTTATTCTCTCCGACGTAGACGTGACATAGACTGCAGTGTGCTTTATTGCTAGCATACCGACTCCACTAAAAACTCCATTTTACCTAGTCTAAAAAACTTGATAACATTTTGGCAGAGCGCCCCCAATGACCCACTTCCAAGTCAACACCCTCCTCCTTCCAAATCTACCATTCTGAAGGCTAACGGTGCAATTTTCGACAGTTGTGGGGGTGACAGTTAGCCCCTGAAGAAGATCCTGCTTGGAATCGAAACGTCAGTCCATCTAACTTTCACATACTTACAGAGGCTTTTTGCAGTACTAGGTACGCATATTGCTAAATATTACAGTTCTTTCTCTCTGTGAATATAAGGGCTGGTTGTATGTAGTACATGTCATATAGAATTTCACAGCTCTATCTATGGCACTTGGCAAAGAGGTGGCACTTGGCAAAGAGGTGGCACTTGGCATAGAGGTGGCACATGAATAATCTACCATAGAGGCCTAAGTCCTGTATAGTGGTGTATAGTGAAGTTTAATGTGTAGTATCGTGTACACGCACATGTGCACAGACATACATACGCACACACATGTATGTAATGTCATTTATGAAGGTGGACATAGTTAGTTTCTTAAACTTCCTAAGTTCTATAAAATACATTTTGTAGATTTTTTTTTCACCGGTGATCACTTTTGCCTTGACATTGTTACTCATGAAGACACAATCTTAGATGTTGCCTGGCTTAATTGCCCCCTCAATAGTGACTGACCTTATAAAAGATAGACCTAATGGGATACACAGCTGAGTTAACAGTCATTGCAGACATGTACTATACTCCATATGACTGGTTAAAGTCATGTACAGTAAGAATCAAGCCTTGAGCAGGTTTTGTTCCTGCATTCGTGATTTTAAAAGCAACAATCTCAACATCGGTGTCTTTTCGTTTGTCTTTCAAATCGGTTTGTTTAGATGCTTTTATAAAACAGAACAATTTAGAAATAGACCATTTGATGTTTAATTTGCTTAACAACCCTTTCCTGAACTTGTGTATGTATCTAACATTCTGTAATGGCTTGGTTGCAGTTTCTGACAATTTCTATCAGATTGGAAAATAACAGAATTTTCCTAATCGAATGTGGTCTTCATAGTGTGCTTGATGCTGCCCAGCGTGACTCCTGAAGTTGAGTTATCGCTTGTTAATGCTTCAAGTGAAACCCTCATAGGATAGTACTCTCTGGTTTGGAATGTCTTGTTTTAAAGTTTAGTGTGGCTGGGCAGCCTCAGCCAGAAGATAAGTTTGCACAATTGAAGCAAAATATTTGACTTTACAAAAAAAAAAAAACTCGATTTAGGTACACTTGAGCTACAATGGGTGACCATTACAGTATCTGATTTTCTAGCATAATTGCAGCCAATGTTGATGACTTTTGAATATGAAGTTGTCAGTACTGTACAATGCATCTGTATATGGGCCTTTACACAGTAAACCAACATGAAAATCAACACATGCAGTTTTCAGTATTGAAATTGGTATTTTCTTTGTTCTATTAGGATGAGTGCTAGTTATTTGAAGCAGAGAGATAGCATAGAAAGTTTCAACATCCTACTTGAATTTTGAAATTTTGGTCCATTGGAATCCTATGGGAAAAATAACGGGCGAACATTGACATACACCAGAAATATATAACGGTTGTAACACATTGACATACATCACATGGCAGGCAATTTTTCATAAAGTTTAAAACATATATATATATAGTCTTGGACATTTTCCTATGATGGCATATAGTCATACCTGCCACACAACCAAACGAGAGCAATAGGTGATGCATATCAGGCTTAGTAGCGCATGAAATAGGTAACGGTCGAACAGTATGTCAATGTGTTACAACCGTTATAAATGTACCACAAAAAATTGCGAAACTCAAAAAGTATACAGTGCATGTAGTTCCTTTTGTGTATACAGATTCCTACCATGAAATAGTTTATAAAAACCATGGAAACTTCATTTGATGATGCACATGGGGGTATAGTGGTACGTTTGAAAAAGATTGACATACACATGAGTTACATTTTTGTATGTCAAACTTCTTAAAATTTGCCACCTGTGCCCCATGTGCACCAAAAAATGATGTTTTCAGTGTTTATATAAACCACTACTGGCTAAGATTCTGAGTGCAGTAACATGGATCATATACATTTCAAATCTTTTGAGTTATGCCATTTTTTAACGTAAATTTATAACGGTTGTAACATTTTTTACATGTTCGCCCGTTATCTATTTCATGCTGTACTGAGCGTGATATTTACATCATATATTACTCTAATTTGGTTGTGAGTTAGACATGACTGTATGCCATCATAGGAAAAGGTCAAAGACTAAGTATGTTTCAAACTTTATGAAAAATTGCCATCTATGTGATGTATGTCAATGTTTTGCAACCGTTGTATTTTCTTGCCGTATGTCAATGTTCAACCGTTATTTTCCTATAGGATTCTAATCGGCCATTTTTTCAAAATTCAAGTAGGAAGTTGAAACTTTTTACTCTAGCTCTTTGCTTCAAATGAGTAATATTGAACATTACAGAACATTGGAAATATCAATTTTAGGGGTGGAAAACCTCTATGTTATCATTTCGTGTTGGTTTACTGTGTATTTGCCCATATACGAGAACACAGAAATATCTGAAGTTACGTATATTGCAAAATTGTGGCCATTTCAGCATTTATATCTAGTAGACTAGCCATCTTGGAACATTTGACTTTAAAACAGCTCCGAATGCAAACTGTTCAAGAAGAAACATGTGTCTATAGGTAAAAGAAAAACAAAAGTTTATTTGTCATTACCAGATGTCATATGTTAATTACATTTCAAACTCTTGTGTGCAGCAGTGAGTATCCGTGATGGTATTGATTCAGGCTGTGATCAAAGGGGAAGTCCTGCTTCTAAATGTCAGAATTGAGTTCTCAAGAATGGAGTTTGATGACACCTCGGACAGTTCAAAGTGTCAGTACTTAACTGTGTCTCTGCCTATGAAAAATGTAAATGTTAATGACCTCAGTCACTTCAAATGGCATTCCCCAAGGGAAATAACAACGCAATATTAGTTAGGTAATGTTGGGGAATTCCGAGTTTCACTTCCTGCATGTTAAAAGTATGTCATTTAATATCACATGCTGTGACAGTAATCTGTACTTGGATTCCGTCCAAGTATGTGAGAACATTATGTTCTGCAATAACAAGCAGGCTTGGTTCATGTTGCTGCTGTGTGCTGCCTTCTATAGGATACCTCAGGGTCCTTTTGCAAAAAAATCAGATGTTAGATAGTATTACTATGCGGCTTTTGCAAACCCCACAGTTACCTGTTCATACTGTAGTACTGTACAGCACATGGGCTTTACAGCATATTGAACCTTCCTAGCTTACAGCACTAGCCCACCTAAATGTATGTTAGGTGTCAATATGCACATGCCACCACCTACACACACAGAAATAAACAAAACATGCAATTTACTGTTGGTTGTAAATTCTTCTGAAATCTAGAGTTGCGTCCCTTCCTGCTCCCCTCTCGATCTCCTCCCCATCCCCTCCCTTTTTCCTTGTTTAGGGTTAGGGCTATACAGTAGCCCCCCTCTTGTTTGTGCTTCCTCCTGTACTAAGTATTAACCTGCACAAAAGGAGCAGTTAAATATTGGAGATATTGAATATTTCTTCTAAATAAGTTTAATCAGTTGAGAGTCTTTAATGCTGCAAAATATGACTAATAATTTTCAACCAATCTCCTGTATCTCAGTCCAGTTGGGAAAAATAATATTTTCAAAAGTATCACTGAATGTAAAATTCCTACCAATCAGACACAAGTATATCCACCTATCTTGCTTGAACCAGGAAGTTGTTATGGAACAACTCCCTGCTTAAACTCTGTGAGGCTCATTGCTATAAATACTCTCCAAGCCTTGAAAGTGTTTATGTTTGCTTTGAATAGGGTAATTTCCATTCTCTACACCGACTACTCTAAAGATATTGTGTGTTTGTTTTCCTTTTTTTTTTTTGCTGACTTGTTTTGGTTCAAAAATTTTGACTGAATAGAGCATCCTGTTTGTTGAATTTCATTTTCTATGAACCCTCTGTTCCTTAACTGTATATTAAAGCCCACAAGTTCCTACACGAGACTCTCTCATCAGAACAACAACCAATCAAGTAACAAGTTCAATACTGTAATGCAATTCTTATCCCTTAACCCAGACAGACTTTGGTCCTCCCTCCTATACCGTACACAGTAGTATTTAATATTAAACTGCTGCTTTCCTAGCCAGCCAGCCTGCATGCTTGAAGAAGCTGTCCAGGAAATGTGTTTTTTTTTTTTGTAACTGGGATTTCCTCAGTGTTGCACAGATGTGACTTGTGTGGTAACAGAGTAGTGTGACTCAGCCATTGGGAATTGTTAGGAAGAGGGAACAACAAAGGGAACCGTTGCTGGCGGTATTTCTGGAAAACTGACTAGAACAACTTCCCCACTGATGTAATTTAGCACTGTGTTAGTGTGCGTGTGTGGGTATATATGTGTGTTTGCACAGAGACAATATATACATGCGGATGTATATATTCAGCGCTCACATACAGAGAACTGCTGAGGTATATAGATGGAGGCTACACAAGTTCACAGGAAACAGTTGATATTTTATAGTTGTGTTGACTATTATTAAAAGCCCCAGTGACGTTCAAGTTTGGAAACTATCATTCAGTTAAATGGATTACCACTAAGCCTTGGAAACAATCTACAGATTATTTATGGTTTCCGTAAAAGGTCGGATTGAAATAGTTTCAGATATTGCACAATTTTTTGTTTGTTACCATTTTATCTTTGGTTATATTACTAGGATCTTGTTTATATAGTATTTCAAACTGGGATTTCCTCAATTTCCTCCCTCATTCCCTTTGTACTTTCTGTTTGTTGGCTTGAAAGATTTCATGGATTTCAAATGCAGATAGTGAAGAAGTTTCTGTCTTTCATTGTGTGGATGTTGGATCAATATTGTGCGGAGTTAACAAGTCCTTTTACCATACAGTAGTGTGGCAACAGATCATTGAGCTTCATTTCAATTCGATTTAAAGTTTGTTAATTTAAATAGGGAAGTGCTCAAAGGAATTGTTTTTGAAAGAATTCTTCTGTGTGAGAAACTATGAGGATGAAAACAGGTAAGTAGTTAAGCCAATTAATTTGTATACACTGGAAAGGAAATGTTGAAATGTTTGTATTGTGTTATGCTGTATAAAGTCTTGAAGCAACTTTCAGTATTTTATAAGATTTGAATTTTTTTTAAATTTTTATATATCAAACACAAAAAAATGTTAGTACTCATTTTACAGTGTTTTTAAGTTAAAAAGCCTTTAAGTCTACAGTAGTCTGTAATATATGTGATATGTACAGTGCAATTTACATGATGCAAAGGCAGTTTATACACATTGGACACAAAACAGTGGACCAGGACTTACAGACATAAAAATCACTAACTAGGTGATGAGAATATACACTAATGTCACAGACTGTAGTCACATGCACTTTGGTGTCCGGGTTTAATGATATTCAGTTCATTTTGCATCATAGTACCAAAGTTTCTGTTAAAATGTCCTCTGGTGAACCGCTGAAAGTCTTCCTGGGGAGGACTACGTAATTAATCTGCTTCAAAAGTTGGATTCCAGCTATGTGCAGTAAAACTAGAGAATTTCACAGGGTTTGGAGGTTTTGGTAAATTGCGTGTGTCTGACACAGTCGTGAATCAGTCTATCCGTGTCTCACCTCCCGCAGTGGTAAAACAACACATTATTATCCAGGGATGGCCACGGTTGACAGCTCTGCGTTCGGGTTGAAAAGTCACAATCTGTCGGTACCGTGCCTAGTACTGTGTACGTACATGAAGCTTTGGTTTAATGAATGCAAAGTACAGTTCCTGAATACGAACGGCTGACAATTTTGTCTCCTTAGCCGACAGTATCAATGTGGCATCAGGAGAGCTGAAATTGTGGATAATGCTTTTAAACTGAAATTTTCAATGATTTACATCTCTTTTCTCTAACAGTTAGAGCTGTCTCCAGTTGAGTTTTATGCACTTTCCACATCTTCTTTTAAACATGTATTAGCTTGGCTCAAATTTTTTCCAGTCTTGGACTAAGCATCTCTATAGTACGTACAATATGGAGTAAAGGCCCGGTCACACTATACCGATATTTTATCGGAATACTATCCGATTTTCCCGGAGGAATCGAAACAGCCAGTTTTTCGTTCGGGTCTTCTAACCACAGTGATAAAGGACCTGATTTGCTATCTGTTGAGCCATTCCGATGTGGAATAGCCCTCTCCTAACTTTTGATATTGACTCCGTTTCCTTTTATTGGATAGCTATCCGATTTCTCTTCCGATTTTATCGTTTTTCGATGTGATGTCACTTCAGAATGTAGTCCGTTTCAGAACCCCTCAGATTTGGAGTAGGTATTCGAATATTCCACTGCATTCATTACATTCACTACCACAAACCTCACTCTTCGGCCTAAAATCGGAAAAATCGGACCGTATTCCGATAAAATATCGCTGTAGTGTGACCGGGCCTTAACAATACGTTTACCTCACTTACCTGTTGCCTCACAACCTCAGCACTCTTGAGTACAACTGAGTATAACGTGCCTAGAGGGGAACTGGTAACCTTGTTAGCTCACTGTACATAGTGTACGCTCTCTATGACCGGTATGGTAGATCAAGAGTACTGAGGTCGTGAGGAGACATGTTAGGGAGGAAACAAAGTTAAGTATATCAAGTGTCTTAAGGACGATTGATTTTTGGTTGGAGTGAGAGGCTGCTGCTCATGATGAGTAAATGGTTACATCATGGTCCCTGAAGCCTTTGGTACCACAGTCAAACAAAATTACAAACTCATCCCCATTGTAGCTTTGAATCTCAGATGTATGCAGCTACAGTAAATGGGTTTCATAACTTACAGTACGTCTGAACATTGCCCAATCGATCAACACCAGGAAAAAACCCATACTCATAATGCTCTCCTTTGGGATAAATGCATACAAAGGAAGTACAGTACGTTCTACAGTATCATGGGAATGAACTTTCTATGTAATAAATATATACTTTATTTCCTTAAAATAAAGTCTAACTTTAATAATTTGGTGTAGATCTATAAATATCAAATTTCACAATTCGGCTCATTTGTTTTACTAATAGCACGTGGCAGGTCGCGCCACACAGCCAAGCAATTAGAAGCATATAATTATGTGATTGCAACATAGTGTCAACGAGACTGGAATTTCCCCGCCCACATATCAGGAAAGATGATACATGAACGCAATGCTCTGTGACAGTTATTTCTGGCATTTTTGTAAAGTTCAATATTTTCAAATGACTAGAAAAATTATGCTGGTAGCACTGTACTGTACTGTACTGTACATAGTGCTGTTGTTTATGACTGTACTTGTTTTCTTCAATATCACAGGGATAGGTCTGCATACACGTACTACAGGACTGTATAGGCTACGTAGCTTGATAATTCTTGCACAGTTCTACTGCACATCTGATCAAGTATCTGATCTGTCAAGCATTTTTCTTTAAAAATTATGTTTTTGGCAAAGTTTGTGTGTACTCTTTGATTCTAAAGTTCCTCATCATTGTAGTTTGTTTAGCCTTACACATCAATTTTTTTTTTTCAGACTTTGATTGCACTTGTACTCAAAAATTGATCTTAATTGAAACTAAATCGATAGTTATGTGAGAATGTGTCTAAATGATGAAATTTAATTTAGAATGACTGAATAATTGAATTGATTTGATGTCAAAACAAACAGGTTGTGGGTGTCATGCGGTAGTTTTATATGTTGCCATCTTAGTTTACTATAGGTCATAGGTCATGTAGGTTGTTGTGAAGTTGATGAACACACTCAATTTTACTTCACTCCTCTCTTACATGTCTCTATTCTACTTTATATGCACCTAATCGACCTTAAAAGACACACTAATCGAACTATATGACACCTTCCTCCTACGGCCAAGAATTATCTTGATCCATTTGGCAGATATCCTTGCCGAAAAGTAGTGTTTCGTAAGCTGTCATTTTGTAAATTTTCTGTGATGTCATAGTGCCACCAGGATCTGAGACGTTTCACTTTCCTTTTGTTTTTCTTTTGACGCAATTTCAAGGGCGAAAGTTAACAGTGTTGACACTTAGGAAACCAAGTGACGCCCATTATTGGGTCATATCAAGAGCTTTGTTATTATAGATTTATAGTACTCAGCATTTGCAAAATCCATCTACACTAATGGAAAATGTTATACATACATTGTAATAAATATACAAAAATTGAGGCCCATGTGGCTCGATGATGTCACATTTAGACTTGATCAAGTCTTCTGCCTTATTTACATAAAAAAAAAGCATTAAATCTGTAATATCTCCCAAATGGGAATTTGCTTTATTTTAGCTTTCTAGGGAAGTTGTTCACGACAGTGTATCTCTGTCGCAATACTGCAGATCAATGACGATGATAGGGTTTGTGTCTCCTTA
>KN882503.1:23776-39263 GCA_000934455.1 Apostichopus parvimensis | reverse complement strand
AGCTGTCATTTTGTAAATTTTCTGTGATGTCATAGTGCCACCAGGATCTGAGACGTTTCACTTTCCTTTTGTTTTTCTTTTGACGCAATTTCAAGGGCGAAAGTTAACAGTGTTGACACTTAGGAAACCAAGTGACGCCCATTATTGGGTCATATCAAGAGCTTTGTTATTATAGATTTATAGTACTCAGCATTTGCAAAATCCATCTACACTAATGGAAAATGTTATACATACATTGTAATAAATATACAAAAATTGAGGCCCATGTGGCTCGATGATGTCACATTTAGACTTGATCAAGTCTTCTGCCTTATTTACATAAAAAAAAAGCATTAAATCTGTAATATCTCCCAAATGGGAATTTGCTTTATTTTAGCTTTCTAGGGAAGTTGTTCACGACAGTGTATCTCTGTCGCAATACTGCAGATCAATGACGATGATAGGGTTTGTGTCTCCTTAAGTCCTGAACAACTAATTCAAACTGAATAACATGCAAACTTGTCCGTCCGTCCATCAGACATGTGTTTGTTTCCGTTCAGCAGAGCCAATAGTGCCACATCCTGTAATACAGTAGGCCTAGACTGTATGTGCACAATGTGTAGATATATACGCATGAACAGTCATGTACATTTACACTGTACATGCTCAATATCTGTTCAGAGACCTGTAGTCAGTTATTACATGTATGCAAATTTTGATAATTTGCATAATTTTCGAGCTATTGCATAATCATGATCCAGCTACATATATATATATACAGTATATACGAGATTGCTTCTTGTGACTTGGTTGACTCGACTAGAACTTTTATTTTTTTTTGTATTCTGTACAGTATACAGTATGTGTGGAAGTAACCTTACAGTATGTCTGTGACTTCAGTGATTAGTAAGAAAACTGTATGTACAGTTAGTCTTATGTTGACAATTACAGTACATGTATGTAAATCATATTTTGTAGTACTTGTATCACATTGTTTCCATCAATGTTCAAACTTGATTAAAAACACTTGTTTATTTTAAAAGAATTAAGGCACAATATTTTATTTTTTTTACAAATTAATGGTCTTTCAACAATAAATGTATAAATACCATTGTATCTATCCTTGTGTTAGCTCCCATATCCCTCTCACCCCCCTCCCCCCTCCCACTCTCCATAGCCCTCCTTCCTTATCCCTCATTAGTTTTTACCCATTCATCCCACAGCATTGTTACTGTAAGTGACAAAAAGATGTCATGTGGCATTTGTTCACCTGCTACCTATTTGCTACTGCACTGCTCAGAGAAAGTTGAAGTTGCATTCAGTAACTGCATACAGTAGTTGTAGTCTGATAGAAAATATACATGGTTAATTTTTAGCTTCAAGATGACTTGACTCAAACATGGTAAAGCCCCATCTAAATTCTATCATATATGTTCATTTGAACAAAAGATTTATATAGTCTTAAAAATGAATTCTGACCACAGTAGGAGTCAGGGTTATGGGTGTAGTGGTCTGTCACTCAGAATCATGGAATGGGTAACCAGACCTGTACCATATATGGCAGTACATACTGTACTGTGAACTTATGAAGTTACATACATCTACAGTATTGCTTTGTAAATAATCAAACCCATGTAATTTTGGGACATTCCTCCCGATTTCAAATTTGAGAATGGTTTTGAGTAGATTCATCATTTTATTTCAATTTGATCAATCATGTTCAAGTGAATTTCATAGACTTTTTCTGTAGCTAGTATTTTTAATGATTTTATGATTTGATTTGATCTTATTTTTCTTCTCTCCGCTTTTATTCTCAGAGATGACAAATGATCCGGTATATGTGGTGGCCAAGTGGGATTATACTGCCAAGCAAGATGAGGAGCTCACCATCAAGAAGAATGAACGCTTGGAACTTACAGACGACAGCCGCTCCTGGTGGAAGGTCAAGAAGACCAGCGGCGATCGGGAGATGGGCTACGTCCCTTCCAATTACGTTAAAAGGGAGAAGCTCGGGTTTATCGGTAAAATTAGGCAAAAGACAAAGCCGCATAAAACCTCGGTCACGAACGCTCCAGATCCGGTCCAAGTCCAACGTCACCAGTCGCCACAAAACACAGACGTGGTCTCGTCGCCTAAGATAGCAGTCGTCAAGTTCAAATACGAACCCCAGCAGGAGGACGAACTGGCCTTAAATAAAGGCGACAAGGTGATCGTGATAGAGAAATGTACGGACGGATGGTGGAAGGGCGAGGTGAGTGGAAAGTCGGGCTGGTTCCCATCAAACTATGTAAGTGAGGACCTCGATAGGTCCAGCGCCAGTTCCAAGGGCGAGGACGTTTCCTCGTCCGTGTCCTCCGGGGAGGACTTCCTTCACGGCGTGATGACCCTGTACCCGTTCCAGGGTCGTAACAGTGAAGAGTTGAACTTTGACCAGGGTGAGAGGTTGGACATAATAGAACTCCCCGACAATGACCCCGAGTGGTGGCGGGCGAGAAACAAGGAGGGTAGGGTGGGGCTCGTGCCCCGGAACTATGTGCAAGTGATCACGGACGCCATACCGGTCTATTCACGTTTACCGTATAGCAATGGAGACAACGGTGTGGTGGATGGGGACAGTCAGGTGGACAGCTCCAGGGAAGACCTATCAGGGAAGGAGTGGTTCCACGGAAAGTTGTCGAGGGCGCAGTCCGAGAGCGTCCTACAAAGTGCGATTGAGGGTAACTTCTTAGTCCGGGAGAGTGAGGCCTTTGTAAGTATTTTGTGGTATTTTCTTACTGAACATGTACAGTAAATATATATGGAAATGCATTTGCATTTAAAATGATGACCTAAGAAAATAAAATTCCAAACAAGGGGGGTGGGGGTGTATTATGACAGAAAACAGAAAGAAAACTCTTCAGATTTTGACAAGAGTTTCTTCTGGGTACTTTAATGAGAGTAAAACAAAATATATATTGTAGCGAAAGAACAGGAAATGGAATTTGACATGTGAAAAGGTCTGTATATGCTGTATCTAAGTTATAGCACCAGACTGGTTAAGATATAGGTTAAAATAGTTAGCAAATTTTATGTGCCACTGTATTTGCTTTGTTTGTGAAATTTGTGATCTTTACATGCCCAATTCCTTAGTTACAGTGTTTAAATATCTCTCTTGCCTTAAGAGGTTTAAAGGTAGCGCAGGGTACCCTATATTGGCAAATGCCGAGGTCTCTTTACAGGAAACGAATCACCGCGTGGTAAAGTTGGAGTTTACATCGCTCCCCTCTCACGTACCTGTTTCAAACTACATTTGCACTTTTCCCATCTTTCTACGTACAAGCTACGGGACTGGAAATGTTGTAGTGTTCACTGCACCCTCTATTCCCCTACTTCCCGGAACACGTATCCAGTCATTTTCTAGACTATTGCCAGTGTAAGTAGTGCACAGTGTACAGTGCACAGTGTGTAGTGCACAGTGTACAGCGTACAATGCACCGTGCACAGTGTGCAGTGCAAAGTGTACATTGCACAGTGTACAGTGCACAGTGTACAGTGCTAGGTGTACAGTGTACAGTGCACAGTGCACAGTGCAGTGTACATTGCACAGTGTGCAGTGCACAGTGTACAGTGCACAGTGTACAGTGCCCAGTGTGCAGTGTACAGTGCTAGGTGTACAGTGTGTAGTGTGCAGTGCACAGTTTGTAGTGTACATTGCACAGTGTGCAGTGTACATTGCACAGTGTGCAGTGCACAGTGTGCAGCGTACAGTGCACAGTGTACAGTGTGTAGTGCACAGTGTGTAGTGCACAGTGTGCAGTGCACAGTGTACAGTGCACAGTGTACATTGCACAGTGTGTAGTGTACAGTGCACAGTGTACATTGCACAGTATGCATATCTCTTTTCATGAAAATGACATTAGTTTACAACGTACTGTAACTTAAACTGTAGGAGAGCATTTAGGAAAACTGTCCTTGAGTCTTGTCGACTGTTAATAACTTACTCCATGGGTTGTTGATTTATTCCCACCAAAGAAATGGAAAGACTGTTAAAGTACTTCCTCAATCTTTCAATAAGTTTGGGTATTATGATATATATTACAACCATCTATTAAATATTACTTTCTTGTTTGTTCTAGAAATACAAAAAACCTTAGTTAATGAAAGTCTGTTTACTTTGAACACTCAGAACAGTGTACATGGTGAAAGTATTGCAGAGTATATGAAAGACGAATGTGTATACATTAACGCTTGGCTGGTCAACTTTTTGGGAAGTGCCTATCTGCTTGTTATAACCCCAAATAGAAAGTTACAGTACCCAAATTCCTGTTAGTTACACTTTGGAGAGTATTATGGACACCGTGTTTCCAGAATACCAGGATGTACAGTACCGTACTTTGTACATCAACAGGAATCCAGGATGCTCTCCCAGCGTAATATCAACTACTATAGTACCTTGAAACAACATGTACAGTATGTACAGTGTACTACATACATTGTATACACACTCAGAGATAACATTGTAAATGGGGGGGGGGGGAGGTTTGTAAGGTGCACGGGATTTACCCTGGTATATTGTAAGTTTCATCTTCATATGATCCAATCGTCAATTCACATACAGTATATTAATTGCACATCAACAAAAGAGGCAATAACATGGGTAATGATCCGTAAGTTGAGAGTTATGGATAAAGGCTGGTTCATACTCCAGAGTTTAGTTTATAAAACAACAGAAGTCTTTCGCTACTCTGCTGTGAGAACGAGTTTTACTTTAATCGCAATCACCCGCTACACAAATGTACAGTGTACGATAGTAGTAGAACTCATGCCAATGCACATGCACGTGTTGCAAACTACACGTTAGAAGTTCTAGCCCTGGTTAATAGTGCCACTCAGCAAACTATGTGTAATGATGGAGAGTGGAGACAAATGTGGAAAATAATAGCCGTAAGTTGAGAGGAAAGTTGGTTGATACTCCGCTAAAGTAGCGAAACCAAGTTAACAACAGTCTTGCGCTATTCTGCTGTGAAATTGAGTTTACATGTACAGTTCACAAGCCCCTGCCACACTAATGTACAGCCTACAGGTGTAGTGGAACTGGTGTCAATACAACATGTACATAGCAAACTAGTTAGCACCTCTAGGTACAGTACTGTACATTAAAAGGGCCACTCAGTAAACTCCATGTAATGATGGCAATAAATGTGGAATATGAACCTATTATCATGATCAAGTTCTATATCACTTGAGAAGCTAAGTGGCAACCATTACCCTTCTTCAAGTTGTAGTCAGGTATTTGGTTGCCGCAGGGATCAGTACCGGAGACGTCACACATAAATTTGTAATCAATCGCTCGTTCGTAATTGGTCGTCCATAAAAAGTCGTCCTCAAACTCAAGCTGGTCGTTCAGAAAGTTTGTTGAGCAATATCTGAGCAATATCGTTTATCGCGCACTTCTGTGCCGTATCGTGTGCGGAACCGGTAAATAACAACGTTAAAGTCTCAGCCGTACCTTAAAAAATACTGCGTGTGATGATGAAGTTTTGTCATAACAACGATCCGTAATTTCACAAAGATTGTTTCACAGAAAAATAATAAAAAGTGTACAAAACAGGATAGTGACAAGCTGAAAGTGGTGGATGGGGGGGGGGAGCTAGGAAAAGTGAGAAAGAAGAGAAGGGAGGAAGAGGGGGCTATTCCTTCTGACAAATACCATTTAGCCCAACAGAGAAAAACGAGGGCTATTCCTGGATTACAAGTAAACAAGACTGTATATTTAGTGACAAGGTTAAGAGGGAAAGGAGATAATATTGTTCTACCAAGTTAGGTTGGAAAACCTCCTTTGGTTCTTCCCGACAAATACCGTACTGTACTGCAGCTGTCAACAGTACAGTGGAACCCTTCATTTAAATGGAAGGGCGTTCTCGTTGACAAAAATGTCCATCATATATACTGTACAGTACAGGGTATATGCACTGACTGGATACAAATTGCCAGAAGATCGAGTGGAAAATAACAGAACAAAGCGTTCGATATACAGTAGCAAACAGGGTTGTTTCAAGCAACGGTCCGTTAAGTTGGATTTGTACAGGAGATCTTTGTGTAGGTTATCAAACTATATTAAAGGTTGTATTCATTGTTGTTAGTAAGTTGCACTGTAAATCAAAAAGTTACCGATTTTGTGTAGTCTATCAAACTGTAAATGTTGTATTTATTGTTGTTAGTAAGTTGCACCGTAAATCAAAAAGTTACTGACTTTTGTGTAGTTTATCAAACTGTAAATGCTGTATTCATTGTTGTTAGTAAGTTGCACTGTAAATCAAAAAGTTACCGACTTTTGTGTAGTTTATCAAACTGTAAATGTTGTATTATTGTTGTTAGTAACTTGTACTGTATATCATACAGTAACCTGTACACTGTCTACAGTTTAAATCCATCAGTTCAGTAGTTTTGCAGTGCTTTTAAACTGACTCTCGTGTCCAGCACAGTACCAGCTCTCACTATTACAATTTAATACTACACAGCACAGCATTATAATGAACCATTGGCATTGCACACTCTGCAAGGCTCTGGTATCTCTATCCACATGTAAAAGTATTGCTCGTAAAAAAAAACATGCCTGTTCGATTTCCTGCTTACCAACTTAAGTGGTAATATATATATCCATATTAAGCGTTATGTACATGCACAGTCCATTTAGCAGTCGCACGTCAACTGCAATATACAACTGTGTACTGTAAGTACTGTTATATTTGTATTGCAGAGACAATGCATTATGGGAAAAGTTTGCAGTGCAGAATTGTGTCTGTGAAACATATCTAGCCCAAGGATGGTAATGACTATAGTGTCATATCAATACATCACATTATTGACACAGGACAGACACTAGTATATTGAAATATAAGCTGATGTCATGTCCAATGTACAAAATAGACAAAACTGTGTTTTTCAAAGTTGAAACTAGTTCATACCCATAGATCAAATCTTGAGTACATCTTCTGACTTCTTACCATAAACTTTCCAGCCCAGAAAACCCTCCTTCCCCCCTCTCCCCCCCCCCTCACCACTACCAAACAAGTGGTAGTTTTTCCCTTTGCACTCGAACAACCTCACCTCCCTCCCCAATACTCTCCTCCCTAGATGCAGTAGAAATGTTCAATAAGTTTGTGAATCTCAGTCTTGAAGTCCCCCTGTTTTCTATTCATATTTCATACTTCAGCACTTCCTGAAGTGCGTCATCCTTCAGGATATTCTCTGTGTGAATTACACGAGGATACCTACCCAACCGTTATTTTTAGCTCGTCTTGACAGATCTTATACCTGTAGTGAAGAACAACCCCCCCTAAACAGCTTAAAGATTCCTTACTCGAGGCAATAAGATGTTGCAGTTATCAAGGGTCCCGTTGATTCTGAGAACTGAAGTAATCTTTGTGTTCAAGGCTTACGGTCCCCTCTGATGTTTGAAGTGTCATTTCTATAAAATAAAGAAACGAAAGAGGAAAGAAAACCTAAAAACAAGGTAGAAGAAAAGCATACGAAAGTACCATATTGCAGTGGTTAGTAATTTCGTACAGCGATTTCCAATAATTAATAATAAGAAAAGAAATTGATTAATTTTTAAGGGCCTTCAGGAGAAAAATGAGTCGTTACACCAAAGGGACGGAAAACAATAATGTCACTACTTTATACCTGGTTTGAGAATTGTGAAATGTAGGCCAGTATCTGAGTGCTCCTCTTAACTGTATTAATCTAAACCTCCATTAAAAAATCGTAAGCCTACGTTGAGACGTTAGGGAGTCCATACCTGAAGACTACTGTATGTACTGATTGTTCTCTTTAGAGAGATTTGCATCACTCCTCACTTACTCGTCTCCTCTACATACGCACTCGGATCTGCTCTAGCCTAAGAACCGGCAACATTCTTGCACTGCGCCCCCAATGACCCACCTGAAGGTCAGTGTCCTCCTACCTCCGGAATCTATCATCCAGAAGCCTGATGCACACATGTTTTCTTACAGGATTTTCGTTTTTTTTTTTGTCACACGTAAATACCCAATCCGTTACATTTTGTGGTATTTGGCCTTTGTGAAGCTTTTTGAGTACTCTTGGTCAGATCAAAAGATATCAAAACTAATTCACGCCTACATTATTATTCTTTAAAGACAAATCAAAAAGAAGATCTCATTTTCACAGAGTTTCAATGCAATGAAAGTTCATTTATGACTATTTTAATTTTAATTTTTTTTTTTCTTTCAATTTTTTCTTCCACCAGAGGGGTGACTTTTCTATCTCTGTGAAGGGTGCTGATAGGGTCAAGCACTTCAAAGTACACGTCGGCTCGGAAGATTCAAGGTTTCTCATTGGACAGAAGAAATTTGATAATTTAGACGACATTGTGGCACATTATAAAAATCACCCTATCTTCACTAACGAGACGACGAGGCTATTTTTGACGAGCCCGTTACCCCGCTCTTGACATGCGGTGACTCTGTAGACCCCGTGTTTTGGTGCAGGACGGGTTGTCGGTTGCGGCTCGGTAAACCGCGGTGATGGACCTCCTGTCACCATTGAAACTCTGCCATACATATATACATATACTTGATGTAAATAGACGACAAATAATCTTTTTTTCGTAAATGGCTTATGAAACCGTCAACCAGTAGTGGCCAGTAAAATCATTCAGTTTGTAATGGACGTTAACTGTACAGTGTAGAAAAGGTGCCCATCTGCAAAGAACCCAGTGCTACAAAGAAGAGTGGGAAACTTGTTTTTATTTCAACGGCAAATTGTTATCATACATATCTCCTTTTTGTACGAGAGAGATAATTTGACTGTTTTTTTTTGTGTTTGTTTTTGCTTTGGTATGTCAGCAAGCAACCTTGGAAGACTTATTTGATATTATACAAAAATTGGTCATAAAAATTGTATCATTTTTAACTTTTAATCCGTAATAGAGATTAAGTTCGCTTTTCTAACGAAGGTCATTATTGGACCGCCACAATGTTGAATGGATTATTAAATGGTGTTGATGGATTAAATTGTAAAGTTATCTCTTCATAGATGCAATATAGTTCCATCACCAGGATGTTAGTTACAGCTGATGGAAATGAACCTAATAATACTAAGCTCAAAGGTCTTCTCAGGAGAATACTTTCCTCTACTTCTACCACTCTCCTCTCTTGGCTTCTTTTTTCTTGGCCCCCCCCCTATTGGATTATGACCCTCCTTTTTGCTCCCCCTTCGCCCCTTATTTTCTCATTCTCACACTTTCCTTGCTACATCTCTGCTCTGCTCTGCTCTCCTCTCCTCTCCTCTCATCTCCTCTTCTTATCCCTCACCTATCATTTGAAGAGCAAATTGGAATCATTAATGAACGGCTGATGAACCTTCACGTCTTGCTTTTAGGATGATGTCTTGGTTTCATCAGTCATATATTTATTCTTCATATTTTGAAGGAAAAAAATAAGAAATTCAGTAGGTTTGGTATAAAAGTTGCCAAACAAATGCAATATGCTGCTTTAAAGTATAAGAGATATACTTTGGCCTGGAATATATCTTACATCGATTGAAAACGCTGGAATTATTTTCTTCACTTCCTTAGGTGTTTTTGTCTTATTAAATATATTCCAAATTTGATTTTTGCATAAAAGATGCTACTATATGCATCTATTGTAGCTCTTATGTGAAGCATTCTGTTTTGCATTGTATACCCGACAAATTATTTCATTACCCTGGCAAATATCTTTGATAATGTCGTTATGTATAACAAAATGGTGTATCTCTTCTTTTAAAAGTTTCTTGTAAGTTTCTGCATGATATGTTTTGAAGTATATCAAAAATTCAAAGAATTCTGCACCACTTTACATGACTGAAACACTGTATATTATAAGACAGCTCAATATCAAGCCAAGCTTAATCAAAACAAAACTTTCATAAACTTGGGTAACTTGTCACAGAAATTCTGTGTCTGAAAAATCTTGCCATTTGTTTATGTTTTCTTTAAATGAATGATCACAAAAATCCATCAATAACTGATGATTTTGTCAAAGAATTTTTAATAAATTTGGTTTAGATATGAAATACCATTAAAGCAACAAGGGAACTTTACAAGGAAAACCCTCAGCGACTAAGTGCCATGCATCTAAGGTGAAAGAAATTAAATCTTTTTCATTTTCAAAGTGTTGTTGGTTTCCATGTAGACAAAAGACCGATTTCGCTCAAATTTCACATCCCTGCCATATTCTTTGATTATATCAAATGAAGCTAGGGTGTGATTACTGGATGAAGGGGCAACCTCTTCTCCCCTCACCCATGGATCAAAGAATCATTAAAAGTAGTTGTATTATCTCCCAGACAGGCAGATAATTTTCCTACTCATTTTAGGAAGGTTTTCATTGCCTTTTACAATGTGGATAGGTGGGTTTGCTCTGCGTTTGGAGACAAACCCTGACATTATCAAATCAGAATTTCTTGTTGTTACTGTACCAGAGATGGAAAATATGGTGAATTAATGAGGCAAGACATTGTGGTTCAAGTTTATGGGGGAAGTTGCTGGAATCACAGCATATATGACAACTGTTTCACTGTACCTATGCATGCAGTTAGGTTGTATCGACAAGGAAGTGCAATGTTGAAGTTGCACATAGGCATGTACTGCAGTATAAGCCTGATATTTCAGCATTGATGAGATAAATATTAAAAAGAAAAGAAAAAGTTTGAAAAAGATAATATTTTACATTGTGTATTTCACACATAGAGGTGACCTTGTCTTGTTCCATGGAGATGATGTGTAACATTTTTTTAGAGGAATTGAATCACAGGGTATTTTTTTCAGTTCATTCTTTGAGATTTGTTTACAATCTTTATACATCTTACTGAGCAATTGTGATCTCTATTCAGTGTACATTTTGCTTGGAAGACCCATGTAATGTGCGTGATAGACATTTTGCTGCTTACAATAATCTTGACCCATTTAATTCCCCCCCCCCCCGTCCCCCACACCCACTCCACCCCATTAGTCTAAAAGTACTTGGTTACCTACCTGTTATTTAGGTTATCAATAGGTTAGAAGAGGAAACTTTAAATGTGGTTTATGGACTTGTATGTACTTGTACTTGTGTATGTACTTGTATGTACTTGAGTACATGTTCAATAGCATGAGAATCGTATCCCTCCTCCCAAAACTGAATAATGTAAATACTAAAAAAAATGAAGAAAATATGCATGAATTTGTGCATCATTACTTTAAATGTCCATCTTCTTGATTTTCTCCTAGATCATTCATCTGTGAATTGTAAACATAACCCATTATGGAATATTGACAACATTTCACATCATTGAATTTTATGACGGTGAACAATGCCTTTATTACCCATACACATAGTTGTTATAAATCCTTTACAAAAATCTTGAAAATTTGTATTTGCTTGTAGCTTGAGTACTTGTAGAAACAGCCACTGCCGACTTCTTCTCTTTTTGCTTAAAAAAAAAAAAAAAAAAAAAGTAAAAAGAGTAGTTTTTGAAGCAAAAATCAGTTTGAGTTTAGTACCTTGACCTTCTCCCTACTACTCCTAATTGTAGAGTTTTGACCACAGTCGAATAAAAATAACCACGACCGTTTGGAATTGTTCTCATCAACATCCATATTTCACCCTCATCGCTATGATCCTCGCATATCTCTTCTCGTCGTTATTTTCTCAGAATTGCAAGTCACAACTCTGTCATCTTCAATTTCTCAGTCAGCTGTACATTTTCATCTTTTTCGATGAATATTTTTCTTTCTTTCTCTCTTTCGTTCATATTCATATGACTCAAAGGATTAGAGTTTCTCTGTGTGGATTTATTTGCAGAGATATTATGACGTGGTGTTCAGGTTTTCGCGAGGATGAGCAAAAGCTGTGTCCCTTCACTCGGCCGTGTTATCCAATTACGAAACATCCACAGAGGTTTAACGCAGCCTCCTGTTTCGCCCTTGAGCCGACGCTTAATACCTCGACCCTTTACACATTTCCTGCACAACTTGGGAAGTAATGAATTAACTGCTTGCTCCTGCCTGACAGCTTAGTATCCTAACTACTTTGTGAAGGAGTCTAAGCTACTTACGTTAGCAGGAAATTTTGTCACTGTACAGGACATTGATTCATGAAACGGTAATTGGAACAAACAGGAGAAACCTGTTTACGAGGCTCTGCTGTGCTAGAGTTTTCGAATAAACGTATAGGCCGTTGTAGCTCCTATAACATCATTTATAGCATTCATCATCCAAGTTTCCATTCTCTGTTTTGTTTTGTTTTTTTGTTAAAAATCAATGCAATAATTTACATGCATGAAAAGGAGAGATACTTTTTATAGATAGACTTGAGTTCTATTGAAACCAACACTCTTCTTTTCGATATTTTCAAAGGTATATTGAGTAGCTGCAGGTTGTGCAATCAACATTTTGCTTGATAAAAACTTCTCATATTTTGTTTAAATTTCTCAAATTTGTTTATTTTCTTGTCAGCGTTACCTTCGGTGTAATTATTGTTTATATATGAAAAGACTGAGGTAATTCTCGTTACTATGGTCTTTTGGAATTTCCTGCAGTGTAATCCGATGCTCGGTGTGATGTCGAAGAGCAGTATGCAGACATTTTGTATCTTTCAACATGTTCCCCGACATACTATTCCGTTGTATCTGTCTTTCTTTGTATCTGTCTGTCTGTCTGTCTGTCTGTCTGTCTGTATGTGAGTTTCTTTGTCGCACTGGTCAGACTTTTTACTGCGTTTCACAGAGCATCTTCTAGTAGTATTGGTACACATCTGGTTTAACGTCCTTGACGGGTTTATTCGCTCGTCCATTTCGCATGTGGTGAGGAGCCGTAACAATGTGCATCTTAAAAGCCGTTGCAAGAAATGTCAGAAGTTGTATTGTTTTTTTTTTGGTGTGCCCTGCATGAGACCACTTCCAGAGGGAAGAACAATTTCCATTGGTTTTTCTATTTACCCTTCTCAGTGTATGGTGTGGACATACAACAAACTAACAGAGGATTTTTGGAAGAAAAAATGCTTGTAACTAAAATAGCAGAGATTCTAGTGGCAAGAATGACCTTAACCAGGAAGTGTGTGTTACTTTGGGGGTGGGGGGGGGGTGGGGGAGTAGGAGGTGGATGAACTTTTGAGAGTTTGAGGGTTCTAACATTATGTAGAAGTATCAAATCCCAAATTTCATCTCAGTGTCTTCTTGCCCAAATTTCTGTACTGGAGAGTAAAGCATAGGCAACTTTTATGTCTTTCTTCGATTAGTGTCACTCCCCCACCCTCCCAAGGGGGAAGGGTCGAGGGTACTCGACCAAATGATGGCACACCCAAGCAAACTTCTAACCAATCACACCATCATCATGATCATCAGCAGCATCTTGATTTTCCTCAATATGCTCAATATTGTTGCTCTGGTATTCACTGCACAGTATCACATGTAGCATCAGTGCTAAAGGGGGGGGGGGGGGGGGATTTAGGTAAAAAGTAGTGTCTGGACTTGTAGCACCACTGCCTCTGGGTTTTATTGCTTTGTTTACTCTATCACAGATGATTCTAAATCATGTTACTGACTAAGGTAAAAATTAAGCCAGTCTTAAATCACTGCGCAACGGTAACGCACTGATGTAGTCATTTAATGTTAAAAGCTAAAAGATAACATTGAATATCTGTCGTACCTGTTAATCACACAGTATCAAACGGTACTTGTGTTCCTATAATTTATGGCTAATATATCCCTTTAAGAGCTCGTCAGGAGGCTGCATGACTGAAAAATGTCAATTTAGACAATGCCTTACATTACAAACTGATACATTTAAGCAGTATATTGGAGGAAGAAACTTGGATTTCTTTTAATGTGTGCTATTATTATTATTATTATTAATTTTTTCGGAGGTCTGTGGCTATTGAATACGACTGCAGTCTTCTCTATGTAAATGCCTAGAAACTCTTATTGTGGTTCTAGTTTGTATAAGATATGCAGTTGAGTGTTCAGAAACGGTTGAATCAATTAATGCTCAGCTATACCCTCGGAGAGTGATATATTTTCATTGAGATAGAATTAAGGCATTTCAAGGCATTTTCTGGTTTGTATCAAATTGACCTTTAATGGGTAGAATGTGTATCTTCATTCTCTACTTTGTTTTGTACAAGTCTAAATGTAAAAGTAGAACATTTATTGTACTAGTTTTCATTGATAATGCAGTGAGGATTTGAAATTCCTCTGTGAAATCGGTCTCTTTTTGAGTTTTTTAGACAACATTTGAGTTATCAGAAATAAACGCTCAACTTTATGAAATGCATGGCAGCATAGAAAATATATTGGTGGTATTGTGCAAGAAGTCAATTTCAGATTTACAACCGTGTTAAGTTCAGCATCAGGAATGAATTAATGTATGCTATGGTAATTTGTAAGAGTATCGATATGGTGAACCTCCATAAACCTGCAAATCTCATTGTGTTGTATCGTTATCATGATTAGAGTCTATGTTTGAGGTCCTATGGAACCTCATTGGTGAGGTATTTTGCTGATGCTATTCTCGATGAGGTGATTTGTATAGGTATTGATATAGTGAACCTCCATAAATTGCAACCCTCAATATGTTGTATCGTTATCATGATTACAGTCTATGTTTGAGGTCCTATGGAACCTCATTGGTGAGGTATATTGCAGATGCTATTCATGATGAGGTGTGATTTGTATAGGTTTTGATATTGTGAACCTCCATAGACTTGCAACCCTCAATATGTTGTATTGTTATCATGATTAGAGTCTATGTTTGAGGTCTTATATAATGAGGTCATACCCTGTGGAACCTCAGTAGTGAGGTATATCGCATAATGCTATTCATGATGAGGTTAAACACTTCTTTCATAATAAATCTGTAAAAGGTTATAGTGTATCGTAAATTAATGAGGTTGTGTTAGCTGCCAGCCCACTGTGGTAATGGAACCACCGATTGATAGATACAAATCATTAATTGGCTGTTGGTTGTAGTATCTTTGACCTGATTTGATTTTACCTTCCTTGCTGGCAACAAAATGAACGATTAACCCAATCCAAACCAATTCTAAAAATAAAACACTCTGTATCCTTAAATATGAAGTTTCCAATTTTTTTTTAAGGAAAAGTCCTGCTGATAAAATAGTTACCGTAGCCAAGATGTCACGCAACATATTTTCCTGTCATGGATACAAGAGCGTATCTGTCTAATATTGCCAGATACTGTAAAAAACAGAGGATTTCGAGAAGTGGTCCTCGTTTCCAACAACTCTTATAAAAACTAAGCTATAAAATATGGATGAGTGATTGTGAAATATATCATTGTTGAGAAGCACCATATTATTGTTAAATTATTAATGCACATTTAAGCTGAATCAGTTTTTGAGAGGCTCTATGGTTTGGCTAAAGGCACTGTTCAGCTATTTTATGTATACTGCCTAAATAATAACCTTTAACCTCAGTTTTTTTAGCATTTGAAATATCATGCAACTCCAAATAGATCGATTAAAATACA
>KN882502.1:182259-205475 GCA_000934455.1 Apostichopus parvimensis | reverse complement strand
AGTAACTTAATAAACTAAATATTTATGAGCTTGGAGAATTTAAAGGCATTGAAGACTCGCCCCAAACCGCGTGCCGCCCTGTGAAAAAGTTAACTTTCCGTTGCTTGCAAGTGAAGTTTTTCCCTTGTCGCGTGACATCCTCTTAAGGGAAATAGCCCTCTTTTCAAGTTTATTGTCCTCTTTGGGCCGGTTATTTATCAAACCTATCATTGGAACCCTGGAAGTTCAATATAGATAACAATTAAGAAAATATCGCCAGTTTGAAGCCTCATTCATCATTGTGTCCAGTGAATACCCCCAAAATAGATTTGAAAAAAACTTATCCACTTTTTAAAACTAAGCTATATTTGTTATCAGTAGTTCTTGTAAATACAGTTCGGTGGGTTTGAAGTAGCCAAGTCAGAAATACACAAAACTGAAGAGGAAAATCAATAAAGACGAGATGGACATGATAAAGTTTTATTCCGTTTGACGGTCAATATAACTCTAATAATAATAGAAAAGGGAAAAGGAAATATTCCCCACTCATGTTGTTTGAAAACCGCAGCTCAATATTAAATCAATAGAGGTCAAGATATGGTTGATTAACTGTAACTTTATTTTTACAGGCTAACCTTCAACTACTCCAGGAAGTGTTTAATATATGTAATGTTATCATAGTAGATCTTCTTTCAAGCGTTGAAGCCTTCTGTGGTAGTCTTTATGCTCAAGTAACTTTCAAAATTTGTCAAAGTTTTGAAACGTTTTCCTGTAGCTATTGATTTTTCCTCTGTATTAAGCATTAAATGAAAATGTATTTTATTGAAGGAAAAAATTAACATGATCTTTCTCAGTTTGTATATAAGCATAATTTAAATATTCCATGGCAGAAAACAAGAGAGTTGTGACTATTTTCAATCTTAACAACGTAGCTTTATCAGCGGCGTTTGCCTCGTCCTCTGCTGGGGCAATAATGATAGATTTTGCCGATGGTTACTTTGGTTGATATGGTATCGGTGGTGCCCGGGGATATCTTAGTAAACACCTTAACAATGTAGCCATGTCTACTATTGTTGTTTTTTTTATATTCCAATAGATTAATGCGATACTTTCTGCGGACGGAGACTTTGCACCAGATGGTGTCAGCGGTGGGGATAGTTTAGTAAACACATTAACTAATGTAGCATTGGAACTATTGTGTTTTATTCCGATAGATTAATGGTATACTTTTTGAGGACGGAGACTTTGCATCAGATGGTGTCAGCAGTGGGGATATTTTAGTAAACACCTTAACAATGTAGCCATGTCTACTATTGTTGTTTTTATTATGTTCCAATAGATTAATGCGATACTTTCTGCGGACGGAGACTTTGCATCAGATGGTGTCAGCGGTGGGGATACTTTAGTAAACACCTTAACAAAGTAGCCATGTATACTATTGTGTTTTATTTCGATAGATTAATGTGATATTTTCTGCGGACGGAGACTTTGCATAAGATGGTGTCAGCGGTGGGATATTGTAGTAAACACCATAACAATGTAGTCATATTTACTATTGGTTTTTATATTCCAATAGATTAATGGGATACTTTCTGCGGACGGAGACTTTGCATAAGATGGTGTCAGCGGTGGGATATTGTAGTAAACACCTTAACAATGTAGCCATATCTACTATTGGTTTTTATATTCCAATAGATTAATGGGATACTTTCTGCGGACGGAGACTTTGCATCAGATGGTGTCAGCGGTGGGGGAAGTGGTGGCAGCATCAACATCCAAACAAAGAAAATTAATGGGTCTGGTGTCATTTCCGCGACCGGTGGAAGATCATCGAGTGTAGGAGGTGGGGGTGGATCTGGCGGACGTATCTCCATCCGGGCACTTACGAATACCTTCCAAGGCAACACTAGGGCATACGGTGGATACATCACAGGTAAAAGAAAAAACATAAATAAACAAGCAAAACCAATATTCAATATACGGAATAGAATGTCTATCTTAGGACGGTGAGGGTTGCGAAGACTAACCATCCTCACCCCTCCTCCTTAATAAAAAGAAAAAACAATAATATATCAGGGTAAATTTACCATACGTAAGAAACAAATGGTTTTATTGTTTGAACTATATGGTAAAACAGGCATGTATCAGGCACATTGTGTTTATGTAACAATTCCTGAAAGCTCTCATGAAGTTGTTATTGTTGTTAATGTTGTTTGTGTTTATTCGTAGGTCAATTGGTGACCCTGTCCGACCCTGCTCCCTATTCTCCGTCTAGCATCTCATCAGGCCAATATCAAACAGTGACGTTTACGAGTGCGAAACCTCTATATGCTATTTCAATCAAAGGATGTGCTTCGTATAACGAATGCAGATACAATAAAAACAACAGACCGCAGTACGTACAGTCGTATTATCTACGAGTTGATGACGGGTCTGGTGTATACAGAGACTACAAGGTAGGCTTAAAGGAGCAATCGGGGTATCAAAATGGTGAAATAATACAGAAAGTGGATCTCACATCCCTATCGTTCCCGCTTCATCGACCTTAGTTGTATCCTGCCTTCGTTTCATTACACTTTCTAATATCAAATTCCCTTCCTCCTGAAGAAGAGGAGGGTGTGGAAGTATGGGAACAATGAATATGCCAGTGGATTTTAAAACATAATTTCGCCCCGTTTTTTATTCATCCAACCATATAGTTATATTTCCCTTTTCATTTAAAATAAGATATCTTCCATTAATTACTTATACTTTTGAGGGGAATAATGCCGACTTTTCCCCCTACAATTTCCATCTTTTGTCGAATATTGTATCGAATGAAACCGGGTTGCGGATTTGTGGTCACAGACTGTACCCCATCCGCGGAGTCATCATAGTGTCGATGAGAAAAGACAGCCTAACTCAGTCGGCAGAGCACAGGAAACAAATTTCATTTTTCTTTCAAATCTTTGAAGGCTTATTAGCAGAGGGCTCGGAGCCCAGTGTAGTTGAAACGTTTTGAAATGTAGCTCCTTTTTATAAATAAGAAATACCCATATTTGGTTAAAAAAGAACCAACTTTGATATTCAGTTTGTAATTAAAAAGTGTGTTTTTCTTATTCAAAAAGTACCTTCTTGTTGAAAAGTTAAGTAAAAATGAAAATAGAAGAGTCAATTTGTCTTTCCATAAAGGAAACAACAATGTATTTAAAAAATAGGTTTCGAGAAACCCACCCCTCCCTCCCCCCCCCCAACTGCCCCTCGAAGTATGTGCGTGCCTTACGGTTAGATTGAACCCTCTTTATCTGCCCCTGTTTATTAGTCCGGATAGAGTTCTTGATTTAATTACAGCAACATAATTTTGAAATATCTCTTCACAGGAAACTCCTTTAGGTCCAAGAGTGTACTTTAGCGCCAATAGCGATGGTGTTACCACGGTAACAAACTACTTCCACGCTCCAATAACAGTAAAGAGACTACTGATTGTTCCACACTCATACTACAAATATAAATACATGGACGTTAACTTACTCGGAGTCGCTGGAGGATCCACGGGTAAGAGGAATTGCTGCTACTGTTTGTCGATTACTTCTTGATGAGTCTGAAATTTGAAGTGGTTTGTAAATCGAGACAAAATATGTCAAAGAAAAATCGCACAACTAAGATTCATATGAACTAGATTACATGTAAGTTAAAGAATAAGTTTCTCTATATTAGACCTCTTTCATTGACACTCTTCATTAACTAATTTACAAGTAAGTTAAACTCAATATTATATCTCTTTAATCGACACTCTTCAAGAACTAATTTATATGAAGTTAAAGAATACGTTTCTCGATATTGTATCTCTTTAATCGATACTCTTCATGAACTAATTTATATGTATGTTAAATAATAATTTTCTCGACATTAAATCTCTTTAATCGACACTCTTCATGAACTAATTTATATCTAAGTTAAAGAATAAGTTTCTCGATATTAGATCTCGTTAATCGACACTCATCATGAACTAATGTACAAGTAAGTTAAAGAATAAGTTTCTCGATATGATTAAATCTCTTAATCGACACTCTTCAAGGACTTTGTAAGCAACCTCGTGACTAAAACTGACGATTATATAAATTTCCATACATGTTTGTTTTCATTTCAGATGCCTGTTTGGGAAGCGACACTGAAGGTACCTTGCATAAATCTGTTTTACTAGCACAGTTTGAATGGGAAGAAATTGGGGCCAAACTTGAGAACAACTTTAAGAGAGAAGTTTTTGAGTTGAAATGGCGGGGGTGACGGGGTTGAGAGTAGGAAAGGGCCGTGGAGTTGACACATTTATGCATAAATGTCTAAACTCTGATAAAAGGTTTTCGAATGGTACATTTTCCCAAGAATAACATACAATGTAGGAGGATAATGCTAAATCTTAAGGAACAGTGAGGATTCTGTTGATAAACGTATAGATATATCTAATTCGGAACTCGTTTAATTTCTTTTTAAGGAAGCAAAGTTGAATAGCTTTCTATTTTGTTGGGTATACCCACATAGTAAACAATTGAAAACGACTTTATCAAGTATACTGTTTTTCAATTCTGAAAAGAAGCCTAACGTTAGGCCTTTATGCACATCACTCAACGTTACGTAGATGGAGATGATTCCAGATTCATGCCAAATTACTTCTGCATAACGTGTCGTTCACCGTTTAGCTTGACTTGACTGAGGAAATGGTTGGTTAAACGCAAAGGCCCAATCTATAGACAAAATAAAGCGCATTGTGCTTCGACTGTCATAGTGAAAGTTATTGGAATGAGGCTATGCTTTTATACTCTTAGGCATTAGACAGAGATAGTGATAGTTATACGAATAGTACAGTGCTACTAAGCTATACGCCTAAGTCTAGTAGTAGTAGTAGGTTACTCTAGCCTAGGCCTGGGCTAGTCCCTGATAAGTGATAGTAGTACCTGTTAGGCCTAAGCCAGGCTACATTGAGGCTACATGGGCCTAGCTTGTCTAGGTCAGCCTACACAGTCTATTCCGCAGGCGCTGTCAACATATGCAACACAGTATTTAGTCTAGTTTTTTAAAGAAATATTGTTCTGCACACATTGGAGGATGCCTTTTGCTGGCCTAGTACTAGTAGTAGTAGTACTAGTAGGCTAGATATAACTTGTTAGTCATGTGACTGAGGCTAACAGTGTCTATAACCACTAACCCAGTTGGCATAGTGTCCTTTGCTCATGGCTTAAAGAAAACGGTACCATGTATCATGTAACCCATAGGAAAAGCTGAACATTTAATAAAAAATGTGATGGAACATTTGTAACTTTTGAAGAGAAATGTTCCAAAATATATATACTATCGTAATTATAATAGATTTCATATTAGGAAAGGACTAAGCATAAGATCTCCCAAAATATGACTCAAAATAGTGTTTTATTTCTGTTTTACATCACAGTTACTCCAGAAGTTGGAGGACCTGGAACAGTTTATTTGGGATCAGAAGAGACAGGTGGTGATCTCATTATTGACAATGGAGGACAGCAAACAGCTGTAAGTTGCTATGGATACAAGGGAGATTCAGAAACAGGACTTGGGGAACTGTCAAAATAAATTCAATATGGTAGCAACAAGGAATACACTTAGTTGTTCATGATACAGCTCTTTAAGGTGCTATGAAATGAGGGAGATTAGCCGGAAAGATGGTTTGCGGAACTATAAAACAATATTCAACACAGTTGCAACAAGTTACACACCAAGTTGTTAATGAGGGACGTAGAAAGGAGGGGCGTTTGGGAAGATGGTTTAACTGTAAAATTAAAATCCATACTGTACAGTCACGACAAGGATGTATACAAAGTCTTAATTTAAGCAGCCGCAATTGCTATGAGAAGGAGAGAGATATGGAAAGGATTTGAGGGAACCCCTGCAATAAATCTGGGATTGGAGATATACAGTAAGGTGGTACACAGGGTTGTACAATGAACTCTCTTTGAAAAGTTAGAGACATTAAGAAACAAATTTACACTAGGGCAGAAAGCATTTACTGATCTCCAGTAAATACAGTATGCTATGTAGATCTTGCAGGACAAACAAGGGTGAGAAAACTACAGGATGGTCCTTTGTTCTAATTAAAGGTATTGAAGAATCGCCCCAAACCGTGTGCCCCACTCTGAAAAAGTTAACTTTCTGTTGCTTGCAAGTGAAGTTTTCTGCTTGTCGCTACAAAATGCAGACAGTAATGAAACGTCATACCTTGTTATCTTTTATCTAGACCTGATATGTCCATCGCTGCTATGTACACTGTGCTGTGGGTATTGACCGCAGCTGTATGTACTGACTGTACACTAGTGTCTAATTACCGAAGGTAGCAAGCTGTGTGCGTATTTTCTGAGATCGATGGTGGTGTCTAACACTTCTGTTACACCTCATACGAAACTAGGTCAGATTACCGGCATTAGACATTTCTTTTTGCACGAGTCTTCACACCCTTTAAGGGGGGGGGGGATGGGCTACATGGAAAAGTCCGTCAATTCCTAGCAAGTTGCTTATAGTTGTAGGTCATGAATTACAAGGAGATAATATGCCAATAATTCTTGTATGATTCCACTCTCAATTATTCTACAGCTATATTAATACTTGAAGTCTGAGTAAGCCCTGTATCATGTGCGGAAAGAAGTTAAAGAAAACTAATTTCTGTCACAGATTGTTTCAGTTATTCTATTTATTGTTTTTGCCCTTTTCTTCAATTGGGATGGTCAGGAGAATCTACTGGATGTTGGGTTTCATCTAGCATCTGTAAGGTTACTGAACAAGTTACAAGACTCCCTTCTAGAAGACATGGTTATAATTGTTTTGGAAGTTTATTGAAAATAACACTGTTCTTTCCATGTTTATCTTTTCTTGTAACAGCCCAAGAGAAATGCTGACTGTTCACAGTATTTCATGGAGGATTCTGGTGCAGCAGCTTGGATTCCTGCTGGAACTAACACAGAGTTTCAAAGAATCACTTTCAAAGCCCCATCCCACCTAGTGGTAGCAGGGACTACGATCGTTACCACGGTTACCGGTCAGCTTCCATCATACCTGCATATTCATTCTCAAGGTAGTCTCACCCTCGATGAAACACTCAATATACCAACCTACGTTGATGGAATCTTTGACCTCCCAGGGAAGAACGTCACCATCTCTCAATCTTTAAGGGTTTGGGGAACTGTTTCATCCCATCTCGTTGCTGGTATTGTTTTCAATGGGGATCTACTGCAGCTGTTTCCTGATGAAACCTTGCCAGTAAACCAGATACTAAGCTTGAGGGCACTCGACATTGGTACAAATGCTGCTGTGGTCTTGGACAAGTCTGACCAATCCACCCACTGTGGGTACACCCTGGATATCCATGGAGGGCAGGAGGGTTCCGTTACCATGGGAGCTGGGTCCTCCTTGACGGTAGCTTGCCCGGTGACCATAGATGCAAACTCTGTCAACCTTCATGATGCTATATTTGATCAAGTCGGACATCTGTCTAATTCCTTCACAGAGCCATCGCTGATCAGAACACCAAATTTAGTCATTTCTGGGGATGTATCTACTGGCTTGGTAAAATTAGAAGACGTGGATGACATCAGTGTGAGTGCATCTGGTGATTTAACCTTTGAACCCTTTCATAATAACTTCACCGTGGCAACCGTAACTTCCGCCGGTATCGTACAGAGCACATTACCATTGAGTGTGGTCAGTGAACTGTTTGAGATCACTGGCGGCCAGTTCACCTGGCCTGGATCTGCTGGTTCTTCCTTCAACGCACAAACTGCTCATATCGATGGCGTATTTAAACCTGGTGCCGTCGTTTCAAGCAGTGATGGGTTTCATGAGTTTGTAGTTGGCAGTCAGGGGAACGTAGTGATGAACATGTTGACAGATTTCAAAACAGATCAGTTTTACATGAATGGTACCATGGCTTTGAATCAAGATGTAGTCCTTACAGGTTTGTCAAGTGAAAGGATAAACACGTTCACTACAGGTGAGAACAGCGAGCTAATTTTAGTCAAAACTGAATCTGGTGCTCCTTGTCAATTACATGCAGACAATGTTACCATCGATGGTCACTTCAAGGCTGGTCCTTTGGACATCGGAGTTGGCTTCATCTCACTCAGGGTCGGAGGTCATCTTGTGTTCGAACCTGTCGATGATCTACAGATACACGAAGTTGTCGTTTCTGGTTGGTTTGAGTCGCAGAGTCACATGTCTTTGGGTCACAAGAACGACACCGACCAAACTATCTTCCAAACGACACCAGGCAGTACGGTAATTCTGAACAGTAACAGCAGTCACAACCTAAATGGATTGACACATTCTCAACTTAGTTTGATTTCATTGGAAGTTGGAGGAACCTTCACTGGCAGCGATGTGGAGTTTACTTTTCCCATGAATTCATTTTTGGTGACTGAATCTGGAAATCTTCAATTTACATCTGTTGGTTAGTTGAACTCTTTTCTGTGTTTGAGGTGTTATTTCGGTTTATTGTAGTTGCATTGAACTAGATTGGTGGTGGATAAAGGGGGAGGGGAGAGGGAGGGGGGAGATTAGTGCTTTCCAATGAATGTTTAATTTGTAATATGAAATCAAAGTGCAAGAAAGGATGGATGGGAGTTTTGAGTGTTTTTAGGATAGAGGTGTAGGCTGCAGTGTTTAATATTTTTGGAACAATTCAAATCAAGAAACGATTAACGTAGTTGTCTTCATTCAAGATCATAAACTGAATCAAAATCTGGCCTCTTAATGCTTATAATGACTACTAATTAAAGGTGCCAGGTTAGAATAGTATTTTACTGTATATGAATATTCTTGCAACTGAATACTTAAAAATAAAGAGTTGTAGTTTTTGTTACATTACAGACATCATTAGACTATTGTGAGTGATTCTGTTTTCCGTCTTACAATCCTTTTTGGAATTTTATTGTCTGAAGGCTAGATTCATTTTCTTCTCGATTTCACAGGTTTCATCCAAGCAAATTCCTTCACCGTCAATGGCATCTTCACCGCATGGAACAACATCATTCTTTTTGGCAGTTACCGACCACGGGAAGGAGATTTAACGATTGGGCCCTTGGGACAGATGACTCTGGATGCCTCATCTCAGGCTGATAAATTGTGGATGAAAACATCGTACATCTACCCACTTCATCTAGAGTGTAACGGACGATTCATGGCTGGTTTACTATCTGTGGATTTACCGGAGGGATACTTCGCTCTGTTCGATAGGGATGGCTTTAGAACGTATGATGCCCTTGATGATGGTAACTCAACAATGGTTGGTATACTTGGATTAGATGACTTCAAGAAGTTCTTGGAATTAAACATCTCTGGGAGCTTTGAATTTGAAGCTGCCAGTGATCTTGATGTGGTCACCATCGAGATCTCTGGCCGGATGGAAAGTTACGGCCCGGTCTCGATTGGCGTTGCTACCGAAGACTCACCAACAACGATTACTACGGCAACCGGAAGTCATGTGGAGCTTAACAGCCTCAACAGGTCTGTTGGTCCTTCTGGGCTAGAACATTCGGAAATTTATGCAAGTGTTTTTACTGTCGGGGGAACTTTCGTGGGTAGAGAATTACATTTTCCAGAGGCCCTTGTGTCGGTAACTGTGACAGAAACAGGACATTTGAGTATGACTTCAGTCGGTAAGATGTTTGAATATTCATTAAAATTTAGTATGTAAAGATCTTGGGAGAACTGATATGTTACAAATGTATTTATAATAAAACTTGTAATTTCAATAAGACAAAATTATTGACTAATTAAGCTATTTTGGTACACTAGAAATTTTAATTTCTTCTTTCAGTTTTCTTGTTTGGAAATTCTGTTGGTCTTTCTGTATCATTTTTGACATATATTGCATATAAAGGTTAAATAAGGGCTCGGTCTAAAAATGTATCGAGACTTCTAGAACACGTTTTATTTTAAAGCTATGAAGTTTGAATCTGTAAATTTATCACAAAATTATTTTGAAAAATTAAGTTACAAAATGTAATCTTAACTGTTACTCAAAATGTTGATGAAAGCTTTCCAATATATTCATTTAGTGAGTCCATCAATATGATTACCTTTCATGAAAGGCAAAGCAAATATAAGAATGTGTAATTATGGGCAGAGATAGTGTAGCATTTAGTTTGGACAGTTAGAGCTTTGTGGACGAGGGGAGGAAAGGGGGTGCGGAGCATCAAAGAAGAAATTAATGTTAAGCATACTCCATGCAGCAGCATATTACATTCCAGGCAAAGTTTAGAAATTTCAAAATCAAATTTTAATTATTAAACTTGATGGGATGACTGAAAATCTCTCTCTTCTAGGTCCATTTGAATCTCACAATTTCAACTTCAATGGCATCTTCACGGTCTCTAACAACATCACTCTGGCTGGGAATGGCCTCGAACGATCTCGCTACATCGAGATTGGTCCATCGGGAATGGTTATCTTGGATGATGTCGCTCAGAGTACCCGAACGTGGAGTGGGGTTTCGAACGTCTTTGTACATCAGCTGGACAGCGCTGGACAATTCCATGCGGGCTTACTCTCTGTCATCACAGGATTCGGTGCAGGCACCGATGAAATCGAGTTCACCGGAAGTAATGCCGAATTTACCTTCCAAAGTCATCTTGAATTACGGACGGATTATCTGGGAATTCTCGACGGAGCGAAGATGGAGAGCTTCACAGAAGTCGTTATCCGTGGAAGCCAAGTGGAAAAAGTGGTGATGGTTGAAGTCGGGAGTGGTGCCATGATGGTTCTAAATTCCGAGGTTCCCCGCGCCTCTTGGCCAAGCTTACAATACTCTGAAATCAGGTCAGACAGCCTAGAGGTGCTGGGTACTCTGGAAGCAGGAACATTGTTCCTGGATGAGGGATGGTATAACTTTACCATCGGACCCGCTGGAAAAGTGTTCATGTACATCTACGACGAACGACTCCCCGTGGATAATCTCGTCATTAACAGTGGCTCCGCCATCCTGGAAGTATTGAATCCGTTTGTTCTTCACGGTAAAACTCTAGCAGATGTAGCAAAGTTAGAGTTTGGAACCGGCTCGACAGTAACGTTTGACTCTAGAGGTCTGGCCGGCACGAACCAGACAGATCTAACTTACTCTCGAATCGAAGGATTTAACGGATCTTGTACTTGGAACGGTCGATTTGTTGGTAATCATCTCTCTTTTAGTATCGCAAACCTGTTGATTGGTGGTCATGTGACTTTTATTTCAAGCACCCCGCAGCAAGCGAATTACATCACCGTGACAACGACGGGAGACGTCGACGTGACGGGTATTATTGATCTCCATGGATTGGATGCTCCGAATGTATTTGTCATAAATATCGCTGGATCTGTGACCTTTGATGTCATGGTCACAACTAGGAACAGAGATGCTTGGTCAGATTTGACCGGGTCAGTAGTTCGTGCCGATGATGTCATTGTGGCGGGAAGTTTCCAAGCTGGGCTGCTGTCAATCGATCAAGGAGTACAGTATCTGACTGTCAATGGTCTCATGACCTTTGAACCATCCAACTTTTACAAGATCAACACCACATTTGTCGGTGGCCACTTAAGAGCTTTGGCACCGTTTGACCACTCAAAGCCGTTAAGTGGATCATCGTTTGAAGTGTCCTCTGGTGGCTTGGCAGATTTTGAATACCAAGGGAGATCCTATGGTATAGATGGAGGATGTGTGCCATCTTTTGTGATAATGGAAGACATCATAATTGATGGTACGTGGCAATTAGGTTCTGGAGAAGTCACTACAGACTCACTTACAGTCCGTCAGGGTGGTCTTATTCAGGTTACAGAAGGTGGATACACAAGCAACTATGGACCAGGTAAAGCTTAAAGCTACATTAGTCCCATGTTGATTAGCGTATGACTAAATAAGGTAGTGAAATTGGGTGTATTTAATGAGCCAGGCTTGTTTTATCTTTGTTCATTCTTTCATTACCTTCAGACGTAAAATTAGTATAGAATCGTTAATGGCTGTGGAGACCATGTCAGTGTGCAAAGCGTTTTTAGGAAGTAAACAGAGCTCTTAAAGAAGTATCTGTTGCCAAGCTTACTATGGAACTACCGGCACACTTGACTGAAGAAATGTACCCTAGTGACGACTGTATTAGAATTGACAGTGCATACCATTTTATCTGGTAGGCCAACCTCATGTGTCTCTCATCAAGTTGGTTGAATAATCATCAGCTTTGTATGTTCAAGTACAAAGTGAAATTTTAACCGTAAAGTGTGAATGAGGGCAAAAAGGACTTCTGAGGTCTTCATTAATTTGACTAGGGCTTTTCCTGAAGTGCTGGTTGCTTGACGACGCCTGCCTTTATAGGAAATATCCACAGGGCTAATGGACACAGAGTAGAGAGTACCTTTAATGTATTGAGATCATGGATTACTCTCCACTGAAAACAAACTGTAATTGTGGAATACTCTTAAGGAAATTATTCATAATGTTCTAATTTTGATGCTGTTATTTGTAATCCCTACAGGAGCTGGACTTAGTGGTACCTATGCCTCTGGGGGGAGCTTTGGCGCAAGAGGGGGCAGATCAGGGAAGTCTCCGGTACTGTTGGCGCCCCATCCATATGGTAGCATCTACTCTCCTGGTACATGGGGAAGTGGGGGTGGTTCAGCATCTAGTTATGATGGAGGAAGAGGCGGGGGGTTCTTCCATGCAGCTGTCAGAGATACCTTTAACATCAACGGTGAACTTGTATCAAATGGTGGCAGACCTGTTGCGGTAAGTTTGCTATAAGTCTATCTGTGAGAGTAACCACAACCACTGGAAGAGGTCTTTGATGTAAGAGTGTTTGTACTCTATAGTAGACAAGGGTCTTAGAAGATTCCTGGAGATTGAAACCATTTCCTGCTCTATTTCTTGGGTCTGTGATGAAGATGTGTCAGTAAAGTAAATATATATGTTTGTTTATGTAATTTTCTAAAAATCTACAACGGTCATCGAAAACATGATATCATTACAATGCAAGGCTTGAATTACATCACAGAAGTACTTCATACTAAAGAAAAAATGTCACTGAAGAAAATTTGTTTATATATGGCACTGTTTGCAAAATCAATGCATTTGGTATTTCAGCACTTTGGAATAAGTTTTTCTTTTTTATGATAAGTTTTCTTATAAGTTTCCATCATCTATAGTTTCTTTGAAGTACATTCCTAAATTCCTGTCATGAATGTGACATTTTTAGGGTAACACTGGAGGAGGAACTGGGGGCGCAATCTGGGTTACAGCTGATCGATTTGTTGGTAATGGTTACCTTCGAGTGATAGGCGGAGCAGGCCTAAGCTACGGTGGTGGTGGGTCTGGTGGAAGAATCACAGTGAAGTACGGCTCTGGTGACTTTCAAAGTGACCATGCAGTGGCTCATGGTAAGCTAATTGTTTGAATACAGTGTCTACTGTACCCTCCACACTGCTGCATTATAACTAACAATATACATAGAAAGAGGTTCATTAAGCACCCTATACCTACCCACCACATCCCTTAAACACCCCTCCACCACCTCTACCCCACCAATACCATCTTTACAAGCACCAAGAAGTAAATAAAAGCAAGGAAGTAATAATAGGGAAACATGCCCAGAGATATCTTATCAGTATTTGGTTGCTTTGACAAAAGTCCTACCAGGGCCGATTTATCAGTCACTCACAATGTCTTTATTACTGAAACAGGTTTCCAAGGCAGTGTAGATTTTAACATTTTGTTAACACCTAAGTTTTACGGATGTCTCACATTTGTGTCTAAAACAACTTTTCATTATTTAATGTCCTAAAATTGGTTATTCTGCTTAATAAATGAAGCCAAATATATATAGGTTTCTTGATAGATTTGTTAACATGAATAAGACTTTAGGACATTAAATTAATGAAGATGAACTAGGCAGGAATGGAAGATCTGATGCATTATTTCCCGTTCATAATTTTTTCAGATTCTCTTCAGCTATTTCGGTGTAAGAACCGCACTCACCAACAAGTGTGTAGAGATGTAAACCTACACTTAGAAATCATCCCTTGTAGAGACCCACACATACCAGCACTCAGAAAGCCATCCTCCTCTCATATAGCTAATATAACTGATTTGTGACCAGTTGAAGTTTGGAAGTCTAGTAACATTGGGCTTTCTTTTCCCTCTCGTTTATTCTCAGGTGGAGCAACTACATACGGGGAACCTGGAGGCCCTGGTGTTATTTATCTAGAAGGGTTAGAACCAGAGAATAAAAACATCAGGATTGACAATAACTGCCTAGCCCCTCAGGTGAGTTGATGTGTTGATGAGAAACGTGAAATCAACACAAATCAACACGACTGAAAGCCTATAATCTTTGGGACGAGAGACACTCACTGAAATTTAGAAGACCAGTTTGTAGTATTTACTGACTAAAATCTAAAACAAGAACTTTGAAATGAATTTGTTCAAATATAAATCACTGACAGACACAATTTAATCATCTTGGGAAATAATTTAGTATTCAAATTATGTATAACAGTTCTGCAGGCTCGGAATTTTTGTCTCTGAATAAGATATTACGGTTACTGTGTAAAAATTACTATGCCGCTCTGAACGTGTATTGCTATCTGTCCATTTTGCATAGTAGCATTTTGCGATGCGATACTGGATAAATTATTCCCATCAAGCTTTGTCTAGCTTGTTTTATTCTAATTGTAAATTATTTAGTGAATCATCATCATCATTTCTTTGAGACAAGAAGATTTTGGCTCTTAGCCAATTAAGGCACAACATCCTTCAAATCTCGTATTGAGAACGTATTGGTATCATTGGGACAAACATCTCCACATTAGTGTTATTTATTTATTGTTATTTATATATTGTTATTTATTTATTGTTATTTATTTATTGTTATTAATTTATTGTTTATTTTATTGTAGTTTGATGCTGTTCCATCAGGTGACAGAGCTACTGAAGAAGACTACCAAAATTTCTTACATACTGGTGAGCTGACCTATAACCCTAATTAAAGGCATTGAAGACTCGCCCCAAACCGTGTGCCACCATCTGAAAAAGTTAACTTTCTGTTGCTTGCAAGTGAAGTTTTTTTCTTGGAGCTACAAAATGCAGACAGTAATGTAATGTGATACCTTGTTATCTTTAGCTGGACTTGAGATGTCCATCACTGTATCGTTTGTACACTGTGTTGTGGGTATTGACTGCAGCTGTATGTACTGATTGTACACTACTACACTAGTGTCTAATTACTGACGGTAGCAAACTGTGTGTGTATTTTCTGGGATCGATGGTGTTGTCTAACACTTCTGTTACACCTTATTCTATACTAGGTCAGATTACCGGCATCAGACGTTTCTTTGTTCGCGAGTCTTCACTCCCTTTAAATGAGCACAATGTGATATTGTTACTAAGCTAGCAACCAACTCTCAATATAAATTGTATGAAATTTCAAAGCAAAAAAAAAAAAACCCTTGTATGATTCAGATGGAAGATACATTAGTGTTGGCTGAACTGGTTAGAGACTTTCTGCTTGTTTAGGGTAAAATCCACATCCTAATAACATTTTGTGTGACAAAGATATGAATTTTTTGTCAAATTTTGTGATATGTTTGTGATTGCATCTGGCAACAGTAGAGTGAATGAGATGTTGTCATGGAAATTGAAGTGAAAATGTTTTTGCTTTCCTTTCAAAAGTAGAAAATAATATTTCTATCAAAATAGTTGCACTTTGATGAAAATCCAGAGAAACATTGACAGCCAAGCAAAATATCATTCCAAAGATATCACATTTCAAGGATAAATCAACAAAAATATTATAACAGGAAAGTAATGCTTTTGAAGCACACCTACCATGATGACATCATGCACCAACCACTGTGATACACTTCCTAGGGTAGTAGAGGGTATTGCCAGTCAAGAGGTTACATTCAATGAACCATATGGTCTCCAGTTAGAAACAGATATTAAGATAGAGATGACATAATGCACCACCCACTGTGATACACTTCCTGGAGTAATAGAGGGTTTTGCCAGTCAAGAGGATACATTCAATGAACCATACCTCCAGTTAGAAACAGATATCAAGATAGAGTTTTTTCAGCAGACATTGTGGACTGTTTTTCTCTTGATGACAAACTGTAACATAGTCTGCCAGTGTAGTCTCTCTCTCTAATTACAAATTAAGACATTTGATTGTTTTTCTAATAGGAGCGGTAGCTTATCTGTTACCAGATGAAGATCTGACCAGTAATTATGAGTTCACACTGATTGAGATCCATGGTGGGGCAGTCTTGGTGTTTGACGGCAACGACACGTCCGTCCACACTCAGGACATCGTAGGTGACGACACTGGAGCTGTACATGTCGGTCCTTTCAAAACTCTTGCCCTCACCAAGGTTGGTATTATTAAATTCATCTATAATTGTGAGAGCGTGGTGGCCAATTGGCTAAGGCGTCGGACTCGTGATCCAAGGATTGCTGGTTCGATTCCTGCCTAGTTCATTACGTTGTGTCCTTGGGCAAGATGCTTTATCTCACTTGCCTCTCTCCACCCATGGGTTAAATGGGTACCTGTGAGGTAACTTGTCATTGGGCGGAGTATATAACTGCTGCCGACTGGAGGGATTGTCTCTGGGACAGGTTATCATTGACCAGGGGTAATATAACGTGTGTAAAGCGCTTTGAGAGCTATTGCTGGTATAAAGCGCTATATAAAAAGCAAATATTATGATTATTAATTAATCAATCTGTAATGCCACATAGAACTTTTTTTATTAAATATAGATGAATGTAATTTCTTATTTTGTAGATCATCACATTCCCAATCTTTATCTCTGAATTTCAAGAGAATCTGCAGCAAAGACCCTAACAGGATATTAAACCCTCTCTACTGGAATTAGACGGCAAATAACTTATCTTTGCCGTTATTTTCAGGAATCCACCTACAAGAGGGTGAATATAACCTGGGCTCCTTACATCTATGAGGATGCTAACTTTGTTTTCCCTCCATCCGTGGTGGAATACAGAGCACCGATGGACTGGAGTCTCTTCCCAGACACGAGCAGCCAAGCATGTCCGGCTTCCATGATTCGAAGCTCAGCAACAACTATCTGGGGTCATGTGGATGGATCTAGGGGTCACCTTCTTGTCGGAACAGGTGAGATATGATACTTAGGGAATTGTAAGATATTCTGATCATAAGGAACGAATTTTAAATGGAAAAGAGAAAAGAAATTAATGGCTAGAATCAGATTGAACCAGTGACCTCTGAGTGACCCAGAGGTCAGCTGGTTCAATCCCATTCTAGTCATAAATTTCTCATCTTTTTCCAATGTGTAAAATATTCCAGTGAGTTTCCCATTATTCATTAATTTGTAAAAATGTTGATACAGATGTAAGGGTTTGATGACTTGGAGAAATGAAACATTAGATACCTTGGGAGGAAGCACAAGGTTAATATCTCATTCATTCTCTCTTTGAGAAAGATCTTGAAAAAAAGCATTTACTGTATTTAAGAAAGTCCTATGATGTCACTCAATACTTTATGATTTATAGACAGAATTATGTTTGGGCAGGAGAGCTAGAGAAGAGGTTAACCTTCAAATATGGTGAAATATTCCTACCCAGTTGACTAGCTATCCTACTTTTTGATTCTTCCGAAGTATTATGGTCTGCCTACAGTTTTTTGTGGAATTATTAAAGTTAAAATCAAATTTGTTCACGGATGAAATGAAGCTATAAATCTCTAACTTCTTAGATGGTAAATATAAGCTGTTTTTGATTCAACAATTTTTGTATTCCTTCAGGTGGCACCTGGACCATAGGGTTGCCTAGCAACAGAAATCTTGAATTTGTTGGTATCACCGTCCAGAATGATGGCCATCTTATTTTTCAGACTCATTACGGAGTCGTTGGTGATCAGTGCACTGTTACGGTGAGAATGAGATGATTTTCGTTGACATTACGGGGCTCAGTAGTGTTTCATACTTGATACTCTAATGTGACATATTATATAGGTTATTACTGAATCATTTCCAGTGCTTGGAAGAAAATAATATTTGGCAAAACCTTGGTCAACTCTACTACCCTTTGAGGTCAAAGCTGTTCCCGCTCTAGGAACTAGCTTTCTGAAAGAGGACATCTAGTTGGTAGGCTTTATATGCAATTGGTTAGGCCTCATCTGGAGTATGCTGTGCAGGCTTGGAACCCATATTTTGCTAAGGATCTGGAAGTACTCGAGAAGGTCCAGAGGAGGGTTACTAGGATGATTAGTTCCTTAAAGAGTGTTCCTTATTATAGGCGGTTACAACTGTTAAATCTCACCACACTGGAGCTTAGGAGGTTACGTGGGGACTTGATCCAGGTTTTCAAGATTGTGTATGGTTTTGACAATTTATATTTCACTGACTTTTCATGTTTGCTAATAGTAGTTGTACCAGAGGTCATTGTCTTAAACTCCAAAAGTCACAAAGTAGGATTAATATTCGGCATAACTTTTTTCTAATAGGTTTGTGAATGAGTGGAACGGTTTGCCTGAGCAATTTGTACTTGTAAGTAGTGTGAATGAGTTTAAGAATGCTTTGGACAAGCACTTTAAGCATTGTAATCGGGTCTGAGTGTTTGTGTCTTCAGTTTTTGAGTGTCCCTCCTGATCCTTTTTTTCTACTAAGCTAAGCTAAGCTAAACTAAACTAGTTCAAAGTGATCCAATAATCTGTTTTGTTGAATGCTTTCAGTTATCTAGAGATGAGGGACCGTACAAGAGAGACGGTGCCCTGATCATCGAGGGAGGAGGAGAGATCTCTGCCAAGTCTCTTCATCTCGTAGCTGAATCTGTGTCCATTGAAAGTGCCGGACTCTTAACTTTAGATGGAGAAGGACTTCTTGAAGGGGGTGGGATGAGACCTGCAGGAACTCTATCTGGTGCAGGTCACGGTGGATCAGGTGGAAAGGGACGCTCATCGGGTACGATTTATATGTCTTCCTCTCAAAATGAATTATTTATGATATTTTGTATATCACCATGGCACTACAGTGATGTTAAGCATGTTGCTGTAGAATGTTAGGGAGATTCGATCATTGCATAAGTCAGAAAGACAGTGTTCTATTATTATTGTTATCATTATTAATATCTTCAGCCACGCCCTAAATCAACAGAGGGCAGCTGTCATATCGGATCTACATAGTTCCGAATAACTTGACAAGCTGCAGTCTCTTAAATCACTGAGAATTCCTTTGAGGCATATATGACAGACACATCTGGGCCAAGTACCTGTCATAAATTTCTTAACTCACACATAGTGTGACATATTCGTGTTAACGTATGGTTTGCAAAAACTCATAACTAGCTAGCTATGTTATCAATGAAATGTTCGTTTGGTAACTTTACACGTCTAGCAGTCAACCTATCAGAGCGCTTCTTTGAGGTATTGCCAATCAAGTCCGCTAAACTTAGGTTAAGCTTGGGCCTCAGTAAACTTGTATCCAAGTCTCCGAAATGGAATACACTGGAATCCCTGCGATTCTTATTGTAATCGTTGAAGACCAGATCTTTTATAAACGCAATTTCACAACTAGACACATAGATTGAGATATGTTTACAGAACTTTACAACATTTTGGAGATTTGTACACAGGATAAATCCCCCACATTAGGACCTACAGCCATATCTATAGCACTGTTAGGACCTATATTGCAGCACGCTATGCAGAAACGTTGAAAGTCCCCAAACATAGTGTCCAACATTTATAATCACTGGAAAACAACAAATTTGGGGTTTTGTCAACACAGCTTTTTGAGAATTAATATTTCTAAATCTTTCCATCCTACCTGGCAAGTGTGTGATGTTAGTGTGATTTGTAATCTTATTTTGAGAATTAAAACTGGGGGGATTTGGTAATATTTATGACCAGATTCAAGACCTTTGTTATTGCTATGAAATCTTCCAGAACACGTCCTCTATGTTTCATTGATATTGTTGATTTATTGCAGATTCCACGGTTGGATATATCTATGGTAGTCTCACAGAACCACAGGACTTTGGTAGTGGGACTGGCTCAGGGACAGTGACAGGTCTGTATGGGTACCCTTGATATTAACAAGATATTGATAAATTCGAAATTTCTTGAAATAAAGTTGACTGACTTGAGCATTGGAAACAAACAATGTGTATGGCCATTAAATTTGTGCTTTCATTAAACAATTCTCAAACAATGAGACAGATAACACTTATTTAATGTAGGATACTCAACTTCTGATATGATTTCACAAATTTTGCAAATTCCACTTGTTACATACAAGTTGTAATGAAAAACTGCTAAGTGAATGCTAAACACTTATTCAAAGAACGTTTCTTTGCTTGTTGAAAAAGTAAAGTCTTTTTGACTTTATCGTCTATTTTCTTTTTCTAATTCGTTTGGACCTATAGTCAATGATCATGCACTAATGAAGAGTAAAGGTTACTTAATATTGGTACAAGAAATTTCTATTGTGCAATGTTTGCTAAGGTTTTTCTATGCATAACTAATGCTGCTGTAGAAAAGAAATATTGAAGCATGTAATTGAAGGCTGCTTGTGAGTAATCTTCCCTTTTATCCCTTCCTGACCTATCCATAAACAATCCTTCCTGACCTATCCATAAACAATCCTTCCTGACCTATCCATTAACAATCCTCCCTGACCTATCCATAAACAATCCATCCTGACCTATCCATAAACAATCCATCCTAACCTATCCATAAACAATCCATCCTGACCTATCCATAAACAATCCTTCCTGACCTATCCATAAACAATCCTCCCTGACCTATCCATATACTTAAAATTCCTTTCCTTTTAAGATAAGATGAATGCTGGAGTTGATTTTTTTGTAGGTGGCGGAATATTGAAGATGACTGTTAACAAAAGCATCTCAGTAGAAGGAATAATTACAGCAAATGGTAAAGTTGGAGGTGCTAGTGGTGGATCCATCTGGATCAACACGTATGAAATTGAAGGATCAGGGATCATAAGGGTGAGTTGTCATGATAACTATTCATAAAAATAAATGTTACAGAGTTGGGAGGTGGTATCAGTGGATCCATTTGAATCAGTTAATGTAAAGTTGAGGGATTAGAACTAATAGGTAAGTAACTGTGACAATTATACTTAACACTAAATTGTAAAGTTGGATAGTGCTGCTATGTTAGTTAAGGATAAAAATGAGTAACATTATAATAAACTTGTGATCTGGTCAAGGTTTGATTAGATCGGACAAATGCGATCTGGTCATTCTGGTACTCTATTAATTGTTTAACATCTTCTTTTCAGGCTAACGGTGGAGCCGGTGATTCTTCGAATGTTGGAGGGGGAAGTGGTGGTAGGTTAGCTGTCTATTACCAAGAAGAGGATTGGTGGTTTGGCTCACTGCAGGCATTTGGAGGGTCTGCCTCCTATGGACCTGGAGGGGCAGGAACAGTCTTCCTTGAGGTGAATTTACAAGCTTTGAGTACATCAATGCGAGTCGTTGAATTCCTTTCGGGTTTTCTTCCAATACTATAACTGCATCGGCTACTAATTTACATGACTAGGTATTAACAGAGCTGCAGATATCTTTGCTGGATCCAGACATACATTTCTTTGCTCTTAACAATTGTCTATAAAAGTTCCCAGTCAGTTTTTCATTATGCATTTAATTAAAATATAATTGAAGGAGATAGATTTGTAGTCATTTTTCACTTTTCTGAATTGAGCTCACCATGTATTGAAAACATGATGTGATCAACCCTATAGCATGCTATCAAGGAAAAGTTTCTTGAGATTACTTAATCGACCTGCCTTGGTCGTAAAATGACCTCTATTTACCAATTAGTCTGCAATGCCTGCCACATATTTTTTTTCTTGTATGAGGGACTTCGTGTGAACGTTGTATGATTAACTACACTGTAGACATGAACATATTTCCACACAGTGTTTACACCAAGTGCCTAATTGTGTTAATAAGCTATGCGGGCTAATCTTAGAGCCCGTGGTAGATTTACGACCGTGGCAGGTCGATTACGTAATCACAAATCTTTCCTAGCTATAGCGTGCTATAATTGGAGCCAATATAGCAGATCTTTAATAACATTTAATAAATATAAAATCAGATCTAAGAGTGTCTGTAATTATGTTGTTTACTTTAGTGAAGTCAAATTCCTACCAACTTGAAGTCTTGTATCACTGTTGTAAATTTCTCAACAGAACACCCTTACAGACATTCAGAACCGAACTCTGCTGGTGGCAAATAATGACCAGTCCCCTCCTCTGGAAACGGTGACCTCATACGACCCCAGCGTCCTCGATGGGAGCAGAACCTGGTTGAGGGGAGAAGATTTAGTGGTATTCGATCATCTTATGCTCCGTGACCTGGGTCACCTAGCAACCGACCCAAATACAACAGAGTAAGGAAAAGTATCAATATTGTAATATTCAAAGAAACAAAATATTATTAAGTCCCTTTAATTTAAAGAACAAAATCTTGAATGTTACCAATAATTCTCTTGAAATAAATCACCAATCAGATGTTTGATACCATGAATGGCCAAAGTGTGTAGTTATTTGTAGTAAACCTGTACCTATTGGCCTATTTTCTTAGCCATAATAAACCCAGGTTGGTAAAAATTGTTATTGATCATTCATTGAAAGGTTTACATGGAACTAATCAATTAGAACTGCTGGAGAAAGATAAAATACTTTGTGGCATCTAATTTGACAAATTGTTCTAAAACTGTAAGATAAATAGTACTGCAGATAGAGAAATCAAATTGAATTTATGGTAAATTTGGTAGTGAAAAGTATCCAGTTGCAATTGGGTTTTTATTCATAACTTTTTTATCATTTTAATGCATATTACAATTTTCATGTATAAATTAAATAAGTAGTCATTTTTGACATAGTGCTTTTCATTTTTGGCTTTTAAATTTAAATTTTGTTATACTTTCAGATTCCACGCATTTTCTCTACTGGCTGACCAAACCTCTTTCCTTCATGTGGGGCCGGGCCAGGTTCATGTTATAACAGTCGCAGAATACAATGAAATGGAGGCGAATATTTATGTATATGAGGGCGGTATTCTGATATTACCTCCGACATTTGCATGCTACGGAGTCACCATACACGTGAGGTAATTATTTGCATCATTGAGAGTTTTCACTTACCTATCTCCACACACACGTTACACTCTGTGATATGTAGCAGACTCTTTGTTTTCATTGATGTTGATTTGTTCATCT
>KN882502.1:142753-159185 GCA_000934455.1 Apostichopus parvimensis | reverse complement strand
TACACTGTAGGAGAGATGTGTAGGTTTGGTGAATAGAACACCAATATGTACACTGTAGGAGGGATGTGATGGTTTGGTGAATAGAACACCAATATATATACTGTAGGAGAGATGTGTAGGTTTGGTGAATAGAACAGCAATATGTACACTGTAGGAGAGATGTGTAGGTTTAGTGAATAGAACACCAATATGTACACTGTAGGAGAGATGTGTATAGGTTTGTTAATTAGATCACTAGCTTTTTGGATGGTAGCAATTTAGTTGTCCAAACAGAAACTTGGTCTTTTCAGACTACCATTGAAGATATGTCCTCATTATATAGCAGGTTTACATACCACACAGCACTAATTCCTATTTCCATTAGATTCTGTAGAGACCTTACAGCCCTGAATGTCTGTAAATGCTGGGTAATCATTCATTCTGTCATGGTGAAGTTTCAAGATGTCTTATCGCATAATCCATCGGATGTCCCTAAATTATTCGATTCTCCGGTTACTTTTGTGATTTCAGACATGGCTGGATGGCCATCCCTTCTCGTTTGAGTATGCGGGATGTCTGGTTCCAGGTCAGGGGAACATTCTCCCATTCTTTGGAGCTGTTTGTGGATAGTGGTGGATCCCTGTCCATGTGGTCAGAGGGTAATTCGGCGGACCATCCTGTCGGTACATTCAAATTTACCGACATCTCGGTTCGGGCCAACGGTGAGGTCTTCTGGTGGACTTCTGCTGAGTTCCCCGAAATGACTGTTTTACTTCGAGATTTGAAGATCAATGCTGGTGGTGAAGTGATAACAAACCGACTGATACTAGAAGCAGAGAATGTTACGATTGATACCTCTGGTATGGAGAACTTTACAGAAATATTTCAAAATAATGTTATTTGATATAATAAATGTATCCTTCTGTGTATCTGCCTGGGGTGAGAACAAACTAATTCATATTAGAAGCAGAGATTATTATGATTGATACCTCTGGTATGGAGAAATTCTCAGAAATATTTCAAAATAATGTTATTTGATATAATAAATGTATCCTTTTGTGTATCTGACTGGGGTGAGAACAAACTAATTCATATTAGAAGCAGAGATTATTACGATTGATACCTCTGGTATGGAGAACTTTACAGAAATGTTTCAAACTAAATAAATAAATGAATATAATTGATGTAATTAATGCTTTACTTCGAGATTTGAAGATCAATGCTGGTGGTGAAGTGATAACAAACCAACTGATACTAGAAGCAGAGAATGTTACGATTGATACCTCTGGTATGGAGAACTTTACAGAAATGTTTCAAACTAAATAAATAAATGAATATAATTGATGTAATTAATGCTTACTTCTTTGTAAGTCCCTCAGTGCGACTCTATAATTGATCAGAGGAACATATATATTTATATGTTGCAGCTCAGGAGAATGATATTCGCATGCCTTATCCAGCTTGTACATTGGTGGTAATGGCACTAGTTCATTTAATGGGGAGTTGGTATAAATGTGAAGTGTTTTAATCCTAATAGGATCAACCTCCATATTTAAATTAAACTTCCATATTTACCCTTTTTAACATCCATATTTAAATGAGACATGTATCCATTTTTAACCATATTTATATTAAACATCCATATTTAACCATATATAAATTTAACTCCAATAGTTAACCATATTTACATTAAACGTCCATATTTAACCATATATAAATGTTAACTTCCATATTTAACCATATTTAAATTAGATGCCCATATTTGGAAATAACACAGCCAGAATATGGTTCAAAAGAATTATGCACTTTGATAGGAACAAATAAATCATGGGTTCTTTTCCATTCTTCATAATTTTGCTGTTGTTCAATAATTTTTCTCTGTATGATGGAATGTAGTAATAGAAGTAACAGATGAATGTAAACCAGGGGAGAATGTGTTTTAGAATGTTAAAGGTCTTAATATCATTCCAACTTCATTCATGAACATGGTTCAAGCTATTTACATAAGTTTAAACTGCAATGGCTTATTTATGAAGAGAATCAGGTATTTTGACTATTTTGATAATTTCCTTGTAAGTTATGTGATTTACGTACGGTTTGGTTTACAGGTCAATTCCATGCTGATGGAGGTGGCTATGCAGAGGGCCCAGGAGTGGGAAGACCACCATTATCTAAGTATCCCAGTACAGAAGGGGCCAGTGGAGGTGCCCATGGTGGAAGAGGAGGTCGTGGTTATTATGGGCTATATTCCTCACAGGGGTACGGGTCTGTTCATACGCCAAGGACAATGGGTAGTGGTGGAGGTACATCCTCAGGAACAGCTGGGTCTGGAGGAGGTGAGTAAGAAGATTTATATTGGTTGGGTATGAGGGGTGGAGGGGGAAGAAAGTACCTCACAGGGGTACGGGTCTGTGTGTATGCCAAGGACAATGGGTAGTGGTGGAGGTACATCCTCTGGAACAGGTCTGGAGGAGGTGAGTAAGAAGATTGCTATTAATTGGGGATGGTTGGAGGGTGGGGGGATGGGGTGGTTCACTGGACATGGTATCAACAAGTCATCAATAAGTTTGCAAACCTTGTGTACCTATCTGTATTAATGAGATCCTAGACGTTAATTTGTACAGAATGTTATGCAGTTTTGAAGCCTCTAGGATTTGTCTCATGAAATACAATAGTTACTGTGTACTATTAAATGCTATGCATCTTTGCACTTGTATAGCTTTTCTTAAGTCCACATGAGAATGATAAAAGTATTAGTGCAACACAGTGAATATATATTGTAAGCTCATTAATCCATGTTGTCGGAGACTGTTACATTGAAACATGATTTGATGAAGGTGCAAAAGTATCGGATGTGTGCTCTACCAGTCAGCAGATTAAAGGTGCAATGTATCCAATGCTTACTCTGGCCAGTAAGCAGATTAAAGGTGCAATGTATCAGATGTGAGCTCTGGCCAGTAAAGCAGATTATTGATGGTATGAAGTAATAATGACAATGTTATTCTTTGCATCCTTATTTGATCAGCCGTAAGACACATTTAATACCTTTTGTAGTAGCATGAATGGCCAGTTATAATTTTATAATACACTGTAATATTTATTATCATAAAAAAAAAAAAAATTTAGCCAGCCTGATATGCATTTTCAATAGACACCCCGAAAATGACAGAAAACAAGCTGTTTGAAGTTACTCATAAATTATCATTTTTTTGGTTGTCTTAGGAACCATTTTGATGACTGTAAGGGACACTCTAAGAGTTGAAGGAGAGCTTCGAGTTAATGGAGAAGCAGGGACCGGGTACTCAGGTGGAGGCTCTGGTGGAAGTATTCTGGGATATTTGAATCATCTGGATGGCGCTGGTAGTGTACAAGCACTGGGTGGAAGGGGTAAGTGGAGGGTCAATGGGTCATGTAAATTGGAGGTACTCTGGGGTATTTGAATCATCTGGATGGCGCTGGTAGTGTACAAGCACTGGGTGGAAGGGGTAAGTGGAGGGTCTATTGGTCATTTAAATGGAGGTATTATGGGATATTTGAATCATCTGGATGGCGCTGGTAGTGTACAGGCACTGGGAGGAAGGGGTAAGTGGAGGGTCTATGGGTCATGTAAATTGGAGGTATTATGGGATATTTGAATCATCTGGATGGCGCTAGTAGTGTTCAAGCACTGGGAGGAAGGGGTAAGTGGAGGGTCTATGGATCATGTAAAATTGGAGGTATTATGGGATATTTGAATCATCTGGATGGCGCTGGTAGTGTACAGGCACTGGGAGGAAGGGGTAAGTGGAGGGTCTATGGGTCATGTAAATTGGAGGTATTATGGGATATTTGAATCATCTGGATGGCGCTAGTAGTGTACAAGCACTGGGAGGAAGGGGTAAGTGGAGGGTCTATGGATCATGTAAAATTGGAGGTATTATGGGGTCTTTCAATCATCTGGATGGCGCTGGTAGTGTACAAGCGGTGGGTAGCATAGGTAAGTGGATGGTCTATAGATCATATAAGTTCCAACAATGTGGTTGCACAAAATATATGTTAATTTTTTGTTCTTCCTTAGCTTGGATATTGATGGAAATATATATGAGGTCTAAATACAATTTTTTGAAGTATATATAATGAATGCTAATTCCTTGACATTTAATACTTGATTGTGGTTATATTTTATCTCCATTATAGGTGCCCTAGGTCACTCCGGGGGTGGTTCTGGAGGCCGTCTCGCTTTCTATTACATCACCGATAGCTTCATCGGTGACTTTATGGTCCACGGTGCATCCAGCACCCCTCCTTACCAACCTGGGTCTGGTACAGTCTTCTTACAGGACAACTTCAACGTGACCAACCCAATCAGAAAACTGCTGGTAGATAACGACCTCAGAGCAACAAAATCACGAGTGACCAAGGAAGAGACTCTATCTACAGCTGGTGTACGGGTTGGAAATTTACAATATGAGCTGTACAATGGCATCGTTGCCAAGACAACAGCCTCTCACTATTATTACCACTCTTACAATTACTATTACTTCAGTCATCTGTTCCAACAAAGTACATATGGGTACGTGTCAGTATCGACAGCTCCCAAAATCACTCTGCAGTTTCCACTCACCACATATCTAGAAGCCCTCAAGATATATCCTATTTGCTCAGGGTGAGTACTCATATTGTACAATGTAAGATGTATCCTATTTGCTCAGGGTGAATTCTCATATTGTAGAATGTAAGATATATCCTATTTGCTCAGGACAAATACTCATATTGTACAATGTAAGATGTATCCTATTTGCTCAGGGTGAGTACTCATATTGTACATTGCAAGAGGTATCCTATTTGCTCAGGTTGAGTGCTCACATTGTACAATGTAAGATATATTATTGTACAATGTAAGATATATCCTATTTGCTCAGGGTGAATACTCATATTGCACAATGTAAGATGTATCCTATTTGCTCAGGGTGAGTACTCATATTGTACAATAGGAGATATGTCCTATTTGCTCATGGTGAATACTCACATTGTACATTGCAAGAGATATCCTATTTGCTCAGGGTGAGTAATCATATTGTACAATGTAAGGTTGTGTTACGTCTTTGTCGTTTGCCTGATTGACTGGAGTTAGAAGATAGTACACTTGATAAGAGAATTGATAAATAGGGTGTATGGTGTGTCCTCCTCACCTGACCTGTAACCCCTAGCACCCTCTACCCACCCTACCTATACGAATTAGTCATACCTGTAACAGTTTGTATCTATTCTGATTTCTTTCAGTCTTGGCTCTGGTACTTCTTTCCAAGTATCCAGTAGGCACGGGGCCACCGAGACTAGTCACAGCGACGGTTACCTAGCAACCAGTGGATGTAATGGTGAATACGACAATCAGAAAATCTTTATTCGCAGAGATGTTGATGAGGTAAGCTTCATAAATATCTTGTCGTATAGAATAAAAATATGAACCATCGTTAGCAATTTCATGTTTCATAAAACTCTTGCAGTTAACACAGCTCTTACAGCCTGTATTAGTTATGGCTTTATTACAGAGTATTGCATATGTGAACAAAAATTGTAACCCAATTTATCAGTAACCTGGACCTGAATTTGACATGTGCTACATATCTACAGTGGTGTAGCAAGTAGGAAGGCCTTCATGTGGGTACCAACAAGTAATGAGTGTATTGATGTACAATTATACTGATCTTTACCTCTATATACTAACTGACCCAGCTGTGACCACCGCTGTATTTAAACAAGAAGTATGATTCCTGAAAGCTGAACCAAGCCACTCTCATAAATTTGCAATTGATATTATTGTGTTTATGCCTTTGATGAAAGTTGACTTACAGTTAATGTCAGCTAAGAACTTACTCGTACTTAACTTTCTGTGACTGATGAAAGTTGACTTATCGTTAACTCTCAGTGACTGATAGCTGGTAACAGCTGCTAGACCTTTCACCTTTAGATGATATTAATCTATTCTTGAGGGTAATTCAGGCATCCATAAATAATCTCCAATGTTGGAGGGTTAATAAGTTTTGCTAGAATGAGAGGGTTCCATCATGTTTATGACAGGCTATATAATCTTATACTAACAGGTTTGTTAAACACTTCGAGCATGCTTTAAGGGTTTGATAAACCTGGTGGGCTGGAGCCATCTGTGTCTGGAGGCAATTCTACCATCCTGTTCAAGTTTAAATCAAATTGGATTTCAAATGATCAAATCTGGGATTTTCCACAAATCAAGCTAGTCATTCAGATATGTACAGATCATATACTATAATTATTTGTGTAAAGAGAAACATTGATCAAATCCATTGTTAGTAATCTGATAAGAACCACAGTGTAACAGGAAGCTTTAATAGAGCTTTCTCTGTTAAAAATTAGTCATTTTTTGTCCTCAAAATAATTTTGCTTTTTCTACTGTCTTGCCCATCTCTTAGGTCATCATCGATCTCTATTTGGGAAGTAGTAGGGCCGGTCTGAAATTCTTGGAGATCATCGTAACAGAGGATCCAGACCTGAATCATCAGTTGCAGTATTCCATCGAGGCAGAGAGTCTGCTCATTGGAGAAGAACAAGAGGAGGCGGAGTTTAATTATGATGAGGTCAGAGGTTAAACTCATTTGGAATATTCCATTTTGGTTTCTTTACACTGGGCTATCATAGTGTTCCTTATTTGAGTCAATGATTAGAATTAGAGAAGATGTGTTACTTTCAGGTTTGAATATGTAGTATTAGCTTTAACAGCCTAACACAGCTGTTTGAATGGGTAGTGTGTGGTATTAGGTTTAACAGCCTAACACAGCTGTTTGAATATGTAGTGTGTAGTATTAGGTTTAACAGCCTTACACAGCTGTTTGCATGTGTAATGTGTAGTATAAGGTTTAACAGCCTAACACAGCTGTTTGAATGTGTAGTATTACGTTTAACAGCTTGACACAGCTGTTTTAATGTGTAGTGTGTAGTATTAGGTTTAACAGCCTAACACAGCTGTTTGAATGTGTAGTGGGTAGTATAAGGTTTAACAGCCTGACACAGCTGTTTGAATATGTGTAGTGTGTAGTATTATGTTTAACAACCTGACACAGCTGATTTAGTTTGTAGTATTAGGTTTAACAGCCTGACACAGCTGTTTTAGTGTGTAGTGTTAGGTTTAACGGCCTAACACAGCTTTTTGTTGCTTCTGCAAGACTGGTTTTAAAATGGAAAAGAAAAAGGAATGGAAATGATTATTTGGCTTGTATAAAACGAAGGAGATGTTGTTGTTTCAAATATTAGATGCCACACTCCAGTCCTATGTTAATTAAATGGGGGAGGGGGGGTGGGAAGAGGAATGTGCAGGGGAAGGGGTGGAGGAAGGAGTAGCCTCAGTAAGCTTCTACATCATAAAGTGTGTAACTAAGGGACATTCTGCAAAGGAGCACTGGTATGTGTTTCCTCCTAATGAATTGGTTTTTATCTCAATACATTACATGTATAGAGATATTGTAACAGTAAGTGGGACTCTCTCTTCTCTTAAAAAATTTTCAGCGTCTTCATACAAAGTTCTTTTTCTCTGGAATTTCCAGAGCAAGCATATATCATATAGGCCAACAAAAGTTACTATTTTTTATTCGAGAATTTTATCTCATTCTATGACTTTTTCACCGATTTATGTCCAAATCGGGCCAAATCGGCCCCAAAAACAGTTTTTGCGAGCCATTTTTGCACACGCTCCGAAACTTGTGTTATTGCGCAATCGTTAAACACTTCGCAAAAGCGGTGAAATGCATTGTGGGAGCTTAGCCCATCACTATATTTTAGTACACTGCGGCTTGGATATCGTCTGAAAATCCGTTTTAATACATATTCATAAAGCAGCAATCGAATTGCTTCAAGCAAAACTTTGAACAAAAGAAGTTGAATATTCATTAAATATCTGTTTGCGACGATGTCGGACTCACAATGTGGATGAAATTCGGAAATTTCTTTGCCTCGGCTTGAAAAATAAAAACGAAACGTAAGTAAAATCCTTTCATCTTTCGAATTGCACATTTTCCGTTTTCAAGAAGGTACCACCTCCATCGTCCGGTCGATTGTTTAAAACAAGTTAAACAATGATTTGAGGCTAAATTCGGAGTTGTTCCAGCATTCTGGATTGAATTAAAGTGACATTTTTAAGGTTGCACTTGTTAACGGGCATTAACGTATCCTATCGTGGTTAATTGCATATGTACATGTATATGCACGTTACCATAGTGTGTAGCCTAGGGTTATAGTTTTAAGTATTCTATAGTGCAGTGTATTGCTTTTACCTCCATGATTCATATTACGGGACCGTGCATGTGTTTATGAATTATGATGTTTGCTTTCAAGACATTGTTTACGAATACAATGTCGTTGCCTTGAATTTTGGAGGGCTTCAGCACAGTAGTAGGGTAGTGATAGTACAACTACACAATACTAAGCCTATGCTGGTATTATTAGTTTACTACTGACTAGAACTGTCACCGGTCGTTTTCAGCACTGGCAATACCTTCATGCCCAGTACATATAATAGTACTTGAAAATTAAATAAGCTTATATTAAAAAAAGTACTGCTTTGGTCGGCTCTGGTTAATTTAAGTATAGTTTTACCCATGTGTGATTTTATCCGGTGTACCCAGATACATAGGCCCACCTGCTAATTCTGGATAAAGTCACTGTAGGTTACATTAAAGGTTGGTCGAGTCAGTGACGAGTGAACATTGGTTCTCTACTTTGCCCAATGGATAAGTGTGCACTGAATTTTCGTACAGTGTTTGCAACGCATTTTGGCAGTATTCTTTTGTTTGTGAATTCATATTGCAGTTATTTTTTGTTTGGTTGTGCATGTGCCTATTTCACTTTGTTTCGAAGTTCTTCACCCTGTAATGCTGTATGTTTCTGTCATTTTCAGAGAGAAAATGCATTTACAAGTTCCACTACATCGTGTTATGTAAATGTAATATGGGCTTGTTGCATTTAAAAGCAATGTGAAGTCATTCGTCATGTGACTTTATATATTGTCTCCTATTATCCAACGTTCTGTTAACATTTATTTTTGTTTTCTTTAATTTTCAGGACTCTTCCTGCATCTGCAGGTTGGATTCTCTCCTATGTCAGACCTGTCAACTCTCCCGGTTTTACCGGGAGACTCCCGGTTTTTACCCCAATCTCACGGCCTCCCGGTTTCATCTTCTATTCTCCCGGTTTTTTAATGTTTCATCACTTGCGAAATTTCTGAAAATAGCCAACAGTTAGTCCTATGCTTATTCGCGTAATAAGTGTAATCTAAAAATAGATTGATTGTTTACAAACACGTTACGACTGACACAGTGCTGTGCGGGACTCTCAACCAATATCAGGCTGCTTTTTCAGTTCTCAGACTTGATAATGTCGTTATTGTACGTTGGCCTTGGTCGAGTCCTGAATACAGTACAGAACGGCGTGCACTGTGCATATGCCATGGTGCACAAGTTTAGTAAACACAAGTTGTCACTAATTGTTTGTAAATGCGGCGTACCGAGTGTGTGCAGTTCGCATGTAGGCTACTTGTATACGACAAAAAAACAGTTTAAGTTCTATGACGAAACACACTTTACCTGCGTCCTCTTCGATGCTAGGTGAATATCATCTCTTAAACTACGATTTAAGAAATGGCTGTTTCAAACATCTCACTAATTCTTTCGGCGACTTTAATCCCTATTCATTGAGCACAATAGCATAACCTGCGTATAAACTCGTACAGGGATTATACGAGGTGTCTACGCGGCAATTTGTTTGTCAACGATTTTATACGCGATTGTACTCGTTTATACGTCTTTATACGATCCTGTGCGCGTACACATGTCCAGTTATACATGAGCGGTACTGTAGACTATTTATTTAGGAGTATTTATATAATTTCAGTTGAAAATTACCAACCTCCCTATTTTCCCCTTATTCTCCCGTTTTTTTGGCCCTCAAAAATGTTATTCTCCCTATTTTGGTGTCAAACAGGTTGACAGGTCTGCTATGTGGGCACTTGGGATATAGTAACTTTTTGGACTTCTTAATTTAATTCAGTACTTTTCACGCCATTTCATTCATTGCCTTGATTCAATAAACTTTGATTAACCTTGAAAAAACACATTCCTGTTATATTCTTTTGCACTAAATCGTTCATTCATATTCACCAGTGTGAATAAAAATTAACAAGAAGTTCCTACATAAGATGTACATTTCACGTATCCAAAAATACTTTTCAATTCATCACGAAGATAGGCTGATTGATGTCTATGAACCTGATACATCATAAACTATATGACCAAAATGTCCAACAGAGACTGACCCAAGATGAAGGATACCACATAAAAAACAAGTTCTTAAATATTCTATGACATTACTAAACCTTGCAACGCCGTTCTCTCGACAAACAGGCAATGGGCGCTAAAGGCAACACTTGCAGGATGAAGTGTAACCTGCAGAGACTTTTCGTGGCAAAGTAGCGTAAATGCAAGTTCTGTATTTGTTGTACCATGATTGATATTGATAATTGTAGAGACAGAGCAAAGATATGAAACTAGGAATCGAAATTAGAACTTCCAGTATTGAGATACTGCGTCATTGATGCTCTTGTTCAAAAATTAAATTTATTCAAGATTTTTATTACAGAGTGGATGTTTTTTCTAACCATTAGGTCCAGATCAGAGGTGGAGCTACACTCGGTCTGACAGGGAATGCTATATTAAGGACTAAGGCAGTCAGAGGTGACCACACAGGACAGCTGAATATTCTCTCTGGTCAACAGTTTGATATAATATCGGAACACACTCTGATGCCCTTCTCAATATTTTCGCGGAGTGACTCTTCGGTTACTTTACCGATGTCGCTCGACTGTAAGAATGTTGAAATGTCCCTCTTTGGTAAGTGGATGCATTCTGTGCCTTTATTTGCATAATTATGTTAAGTTTGAACTGAAATAACAAGTAAAATGCATGTTCTGAATAAATCTTATCATAATTAGGAAGATAAAGGGCTGTGGAGATTAACAGCCCTTATTCCTCTCATCACTCTTTCCTTTCATCTTACCTCTCCTTTGTTTTGTCTATTTTTGCTCTATTCATTGTTCATTTGTCCAAACTATCTATTACGATCTTCCCTACCTACAGCAAATACCACCCGAATGCCCTGTTTTGGGCCAAAAACAGGGGAGATAGAATATCTACCCAGGTTGGTATATGCTAGCCATACTGACCGCTCCTGTGCACAAATTCATGATCAAACACACAGTGTACTATTTCAGTGCCCATTAGAGCACTAATTGTGTTTACAATCATTGGGTGGCTGGTCAATAAATTAGGTGCACTCAAGAATCAATCCTCATGGCAGTACATGGGGTAGTCTATGCTATCAAGTACCATTGTTAATGCTCAAGTCAACTTGAGGAGGACTGTTTTTCTATAGGCAGGCTTGACCGTCATGTCTCTCTGTCCGTCTGAGTCTCCTAATGTGCGGTTTGCTCTCAGATTCTTTCTCACTTTAAAATGCATGAGAATCACAATTCCAAATGTTGGTAATTTTGTTTTGATAAATTGATAGTCAATACAGATGCCTAATTAACTACAAGCACACACCATGCTGACAACCTACCACCCTAAGGTCAAACAGATTGTATTTTCTTCATGGGATCCCAGTAAAAAGTAACATGCCCATCTCAGAATTTATTATAGGATTGCTTGGATGAAAGGTGTCAAGTTCACTTTCAGCACTGTCTGGACCCATTCATAGAAAAAAATACTTATAGTCAAGAATAAACCACCACAGAGTTTACGATATCCATTCTGTGAAGCTAGTAGTTAATAGTGACAGTCATTACATCATTACCTTCATGTCAACAATAGTGAATATCATTTATCTAGATCACAAAACCTGGGTCAGTAGTGGGAAAGATTGGTCAAAACGTGGACAATGGTCATGACTTCTGGCTTCAATTCTTCTATCTCTCATATAGTATAATGTACTTGTGTAAATATTAAGTGTGCAGAAACTGCAAGAATATTCCAGACCTACTAATTGCTAATAACTCAACAAACTTGGCTTTAATTTGCTACTCTTGTATGGAAGACGAGACAAGTTTAACATCTAGAGTATTAAGCTGCAATATATGCTTCAATCTTGATTATTTGTATGTATTCAGGTGAACTCCATTCTTTGGACCATTTGAAGCTGAGCTCCTATTGCATTGTGGGATTGCAACACTCTGGTGATCTAGCCATCAACATTAATCACTTGGATGTGAAAACTTTCGGCAGTCTGTTGATCAACGACTGGGTACCTGGGTCAACCTCATTGACAGGCACCACTCTCAATGTTAGAAGTGGTGGAATAGTAAGTTACACCACTTATTACTTTACAAATGACTCTGTGTCAAGGTGTACCATATTGACAGGCACCTCTCTTAATGTTAGGAGTAGTGGAATAGTATAAAGTCAACATCACTACTTACTTAATTCATGAAAAATCTAATCTTTTCATCAGCTAATTCTACATCATTTCTTTCACAAAGCAAATACCTTAAATATTTTATTTCTGTTTTCATTCACAATTTTCAGATTCGAGCCGGTGATCTGCAGCTCCACTACACCAACATAAGTTTGGAGCCCTCTTCATTCTTGAGTGTTCAGTACGACCCAGAAGCTCAATTACAGGTTGGAAGTGGTGAGGATGTTGTAACTGAATAAATTAAAAAATCAGGCATCTTATTGTAGAAAATGATATAATTTAACTACTTTCAAGTTTGCCTTTTTTTTAAGAAATTTAAGATACCATAGAGAAAAAGAGGTCAACATAATGAATAAACTCGATCAGTCTTCAATGTACGTTTTTTCCACCTTTTTTGCAGATGTTGGCTATGGTGTCGGTAGTACTTCAGGTTCTTCCGGTGCAGGACATGGTGGCAACGGTGGGCAGGGATCATCTCAGAATACGGTAGGAACCTCCTACGGGTACTTTGCCATGCCCGCTGACCCAGGGTCATCGGGGGGTCATGAGGTCTTTCCACATATGGGTGGAGAAGGTGCTGGGAAGCTATTCATAGAAACGACTGATACTCTAACGATCGATGGAACTTTGGAAGCCAAAGGTAAATAAACAAAGTTCAGACAACAATGGGAATGAAACAATAGGAGTGAACGAGTAAAGTAACAATGAAAACTAAAGAAATTCAAACAAATGAATAGATGTCAAAGATAACTAAAGGTGTTCCATTGTGTTGATGTACTCTCCAGGTATACATTTTCATAATTTCAAACTGACACTTCTTCCTGTGACAGAATACATTTATGGATGTTGACAGCAAAAGGTGCAGCTTTTTCTTTGGGAAATTTATATATTTTAAGCAAGTCTTAAAATGGGTTCATCATGGGTGTGAAATCAACTGTTTCCTTTTTGCTTGAAAAAATAGGTGGTGATAGCAGGAGCCCTCACTCTGGTGGTGGCAGCGGTGGAAGTATCTGGATAGAGACAGAAATCTTTGATGGTGACGGTACATTGGACATTGGTGGCGGTAGTGGGGATGATGGTGGCGGCGGTGGGGCAGGAGGCTTTGCTGCAATTTACTACACTTACAACCACTACTCAGGTAAGTTGAAGATTACTAGAGCCTATGAAAAGACTAGCAGGTTCGCACATAGTCTCTTTATCAAGAATTGAAACAAACGTTAATTACTACAGACTTTAATCGAACACATGTAGAAATGTATGCCCTTGTCTTTCAGTTCAACAATGTTTCAATATCCTGATTTTGCAGTAAGGACCCTTATTTAAACCCTTTTGTCCAGTTGGTTGTGAACCCAAAGCCTTTAATGAAAACCACTCCAGTTGCTCACTGAAACATAACACTATGTATAACTACTACATTTATGTTCACTTGCTATCAATGGGAAACTAGGGTCTCAATTAACTTGAATGATCTTGCTAAGAGCAATGTACAGAATTTAGTAAATTAAACAACTCACATGTTGAATACCACACTGATGAACTCTTGTAATCTAAGTTGTTTTATCAAATAGAAATATTGTAGTATTAGAGTATACTGGAGACTAATATTAGGAATGGCAAGAAGACAACTTTTAAATTAAGTTTAATAGTTCTTTCATCCAACAAGATTCATGAGTCACTTGCATTTTTACATTAGACCGTGCCATGAGCAATACCAAACTTGTTATATCTAGGTTGACTTCAAATTGCGTCCTGCTTATATATATTCTTTTTGTGCTTCAGGTGACTTGATTACTGCTGGTGGAGAATCATTCTATGAGCCTGGAGGTTCTGGGATGGTGTATCTACACCACCTCCAGCCCATCAATGGTACCAAACTACTGGACGCTACCAGCCCAGAAGCACGAATACACCACCAGTCCAATGTCACAAGTCCGCTCACTAACCGAACCCTGTACCTCAATAACCTTGGTCGACTGCCTAGAGTCGCACTGAGGAACATGACCACTTATTATGGAGCTGTCAGGAATATCGGGGCAGTGACCTGGTTGGAACCTTCAGAGGTGGCGCCGATTGTCCGGGAGAGGAACACGCCGAGTCATTACTACGAAGATCACATCATCATCGATGAGCTTCACGTTTACGGTGGAGCGGAGATTGGGTTCGTTCGACCCTCCCAGCCGAGGGATGAGCTCGATATCAGACTAGGTACCATCACTGGTGACTACACAGCCCGTATGATGGTGGGCTTCAACCAGACTCTGTACGTCTCCAAAGCTCACTTCCCTCTGAACGTTGACATCTACAGAGGCGGACGGTCATCTCTCTATGGAGAACTGGACATCAAGAAGATCACGTTCAATATTGAGGGTGTGCTGGAAAACTTTTGGAATGTCACTATTACTCAAGGTAAAAATTGCATCTGTTCAGTAATTTGAAAAAGAAATGCTATTTTACAAGACTCTGTTGTGTTTCAATAAAACAGACCAATATCTTAAAAATAGTTAGTAAATTACTTCAGGTATATCAGTGGCAAAGACCAAGCAATGGATATATCCTCAGTACCAAAATGTCTCAAGCAAAAAAAGACAAATATTAACCTAATTATAATTTGTTTTGAGTCACAGAGAACCCACCTTCAACTTGCTTGAAAACCATTTTTTAAAATTATTTCACAGGAACTCTGAATATGCATGAGATGATTGACACGGAAGGTCATTCAACCCGAGAATTTATATTCAACTCTGTCATCGTACGTAACCATGGTACTTTCAACACTCATCATGGAAAGGAAGAAAGATTCATGCAAGGAAAATATCTGAGGGTAAATAGAAATAGTCTACTCCAGTAGATTATTTATTCTGAATAATGAAATAAATATGAAACTCAGAGACTGGCAGGTCCAAAAGATCCTCAAATTTCATCCGTTTATGACATTAGAAGACAAGAAATGCTTGGTTGTTAATGTTGAGGTAAATTTCCTGGAAGCTTTAATCAAGACCATTCTGTATATTTTAGAAGTTTGCAAGAACTCTGTTTTTCCACGTTAACATTTCTTTTAAGCTTCTTTCTTTATGGATAAGTATATTTGATGAAGTATTTCATTTTCAAGTAAAAGTAAAAAACATTCTCTGAAATTTTGGTAAGTATGGAATTCACTTAAGAAAATGTTTGTATTGACAATAACATATATGTCAGTCAATATATGAGCTGGAAAAAAGAAGAAAGAAATGTAAGCTGTGTGGTATAAAAGTTTGTAAGTTACCTTTGGTTTGAATTGGGTTTCCTTTTCATTTCCTATCTTAATAGACATATTTTTATTGCTTGGCTACTTAAGCCAAAGTATGTGAAGATATGAGCTGCATGTATAAAGTATAAAGCTATCAATTATATGAGCTACAGGTTACCTTTAAGTTCTTAAAATTGTTAAAGTTGTTACATCATAACAACATGAAGAACTTCAAAGGAAGACATCATGTATGAGAATTTAGTTAAAAGATTAATTTGATTAACTATTTTTGCTCAATGGGACCTAACACATTAATAAGGCTATATATCAGTTTGAGACAATAAATATGTGAATTAAGTTCCAAAATGCTATGTATGTATTAGTATTACATTTGTCTTACTGAAACATTTAAATAACCAATAGTGGTGGTTAATTTCAGTGAGGAAAGTAAAATGGAAGAGGATTATCATTGTCAGGTTTCACATCGTCTGTGTATCATTCATATCTTTCTACTTTTGAAGGTCTTCGGTGGTGGCACGCTGACTTCAATTAATTTGCATATTGATGTAGATGAGGTTGTCGTGGATACCAAAGGTTCTATCAGTGTTACTGGACAAGGATATGCAGCAGACGGTAAGAGAAATGAAAATGAAAATGTCATATTATGACGGACCTGACCACTTTCTCAAGTACTGAGGGAATTGACAGTATCCAATTCATTGTCACTGCAGTGCAACCATAGTGAATGCAACACTA
>KN882502.1:89323-117758 GCA_000934455.1 Apostichopus parvimensis | reverse complement strand
GCACTGTAGGTCCAAATCTGGGGCTCCACCTTAAGGTTTGGAGGACTACTTTGGAGGATTACTTGTGCCTAAGCTTTCACTCCCACTCGTCAGCTTAAAAAAACAGTTTAACCCCACTTATGGGCCCGATACAGGCAATCCCTGTTTTTTTATTTTTCAGTTGGTAAAGATTGCCCGACACCCCCCTTCCCCCACCCCTATGTATAATGCTCTGGCAACGTCCCTGTGTACCAACTACCAAGTAGAACTGTAAACCAAATAAAAACACTATAGTGATCATTTGTTGGACAATAGCCTACTGATTGACTGGTCAAGCGGTAACGGAGGGACATTTGACTGTATTACTGACACATTTTGTTTCTCTCTGCATTAGCTTGGGTGATTATTTTGCAATTTCTTGTGTGGTTATCTAGACGCATAGGCGTAGGAGGCGGGTGGGGGCAGGGGGGCTGTAGCCCCCCAACCAAAATTACTTGTTGGTGACACCTTTACCACAAGTTTACATATTGTTAAAGCTGCACTATTATGAAGATCCTTCCTTGTTCATCATTGAAAATCACAATCCCACAGAACCTTACAGAAGAAGGAGCAGGGAAGCTGGGAAGTTGAACATCATACCTTTAGCCTGATACCATCGTTTGAAGTGTTAAAGTTAAATACTATAATAGCTGATGTAGTGGTGAGAGTACAGAACTAAATTCAGCGGCCTCTTGCCTGGCATGTGTTGTCTTAATTTGTAAAAGGATGGCATCAAATTGTAAGAAATTTCATAATTTTTGCACAGTATTCACAAACATTCAAAAGATGTAATAACAAAGAGATGCCAACATTTGCAAACACTTTCCAGTATTTTGAAACCTACGTAGTAAAGTCATTAACCCAGTATTTCCCTACAAATTAACCAGTATTTTGGCAAAATACTTGTAAGATCATGCATTTTTATTATGTTAACATCCTAATAAAAAATCAATCAACTGTGATTAAAAATGGATAAATTCATAGGATACATTAGTTGTTTACAAAAATCAAGAAAATCGAACTAGCAGGTAGTTTTCAGTAAGTCTCTACAAAATCTCTATTTGGCAGGCATGACTACAATTGTACTTGTCAGAAATTAACAGTTCCCTGGCCACTATTAAACAATGATACATCAAGTCTTTGTAAGCTATATGCCGTATATAGGCCTACAGTAGTACAAAAAAAATGACAGTTCAAACCAAATAGTTTTAAGTTAATTAACTCAGGTCTAGCCAAGGCTAACATTGGGCACTGCATTTGTAGGCTGAATGTTCACTTGCTGGAATTTAGGTACGAATTAAGAAATTTAAGAAATGAATTATAAGCGTGTGAAAGAATCATTAACATAATGTGAATCATATGAAAATTTCACATATGTCTACCACGTGCAAAGGCGTCCCAATTTCATACTGGTTTTTGCCAAATATCAACTGACAACAAAGAAAGTTTATCACAAACTGTCAATATAAACAACCTTCACATATATGATAAACCATTAGCCTGGGTCAGTTTACATATATGGTCTTATTATATTTCAGCCCTTTATTTTCAAGACATGATATTACTATTACTAATCCCATATTATGTGGGGAGAGCTCATACACTAACTTATCGTGATCTTATTCCAATACAAAATAAGGAGGTAACATACTACTTGGCAGCTGTGTAATACTAATGTACTTCATTTGTGCAATACCAATGAAGCCAGTAGCTTTGTGTTGTAGTTGCCTTGATTTGGCATATAACCTACACCAGGGGCGGCGATTTGTTTCAAATGTTGGGGGGGGGGGACATTTGCTTGGGTACAGGCGCGTAGCAACTTTCATTCCCAAAATGATATCAAAGCGGAGCGCCACCATTGGTTGGCACGCAGCGTACAAGAAAATTTCTGGTTTTTATAGCCCCCCAGATCACCGGAAATGGCACTTCTCGGGCTTGAAAATGACCAACCAGATGTACACTTTTGCCTGAGAAGTGAGAACCAAGTTTCTCCCAATAATTTTTTTTTTCATCCATAACCTTTTCAAGATTGTCACCAGTCATAATATCATGTTCGACCTCATCGCATCTCCTGTGGATCATTGCTTTTGTAGGTAATTCTACGTAACGGCCCACAATACCCGTCAGCCCCACTTTTCAAGGTTTTAAGCCCATTATTTGTTCAAAATTTGAATAATAAATTCACTTCAAAACATACCCATAATGTTGCACAAAATTTCATCTATGGACAACCAATATAGAAAAACCCCCTTCAACCCCTAACAGACCGGTCAAAATTGCACGAGTAGAGGGAAGTACGATGAAGAATGTTGGTTGGGGAATTTTCGAAAATTCAGACACGGTTAATTTATTGGTATACAAATATTAAAACCTCTTATAACGGCTACTATAAAACTTCGATATCATAAAAAAAAATACAAAAAATTTGCTCAAGGGGGGCGGTCTCCCCCTTCGCCCCCCCCCCTTGGCTACGCGCCTGCGGTTAGAAATCTTGTAGGAAACAGGCCAATTAGAAACCCAGTGAACCCATATCGATGTGGAAATAATAATAATAAACAGTTCTAATATAGCGCAAGTTACAATAAAGTCTTGCCACGGTGTACAAAAGAAAGTGAAAGATATGTACACAATATACAATAAGAGTAAACATAACAATTGTAACAATGCAAACAGGTGTGTCTTCAAAACAGTTTTGAACATCTCCACAGACACGACATTCTTTATGTTGAGTGGGAGTTTATTCCAAAGGAGGGTTGAGGAGCACTGGAAAGATCGCTCGCCATAAGATTTAGTGAACACAGGGTGCATAGAGAGCAATGATTGGGTGCTAGAGCGCAGACGGCGAGTTGGGGTATAACTTTGAACAAGTTCACCAAAGTAGTGTGGCGCAATACCATGAATACATTTAAAGGTTAACAGGAGTACCTTGTAATCAATACGCAGTTTGACAGGTAGCCAATGAAGGTCATGAAGTATATGGGGGTGATGTGAGAGACAGGGCTAGTGCAAGTGATCAGCCTGGCAGCAGAGTATTGAATGCGTTGCAATTTAGCCAGTTGACTATCAGGGAGACCAAAGAGCACACTATTGCAGTAGTCCAAACGTAATGTAATAAAAGCATGGACAAGTCCTTCGGTAGTTTGATTGTTCAAAAAACGATGAATTTTACCAATCTTATGAAGAGCGAGAAATGCAGCCTGGCAGATATCATTTACATGAGACTCCATGTTCAAATTTTTGTCAACTATGACTCCTAAGTTATGAACACGTGAAACAGGTGCAATCGAGGCATGTGCAACTCTAACAAGTGGGATAGGAGTGACAGATCTCATATATATGATTTGTACATACACTACAAGAGATGTACAGACATTATGATAATAATCATGAGTGACAACATGCTATACGGTCACAGGTCACAGAAACAACCACGAAGAGTCATTTACCTCATGCAGCATGTGTTGGATGAAGTTTTAGCCACCGCCAAATATGATTTGGATAAATAATCTCACGCATTATTTTCTATTTATAGCCACAAAAAAAACTATGCCACCAAATATTGGGGGGGGGATATTAGATACTATATCCCCCCACCTAAAATATTGGGGGGACATGTCCTCCCACCCCCCCCCCCCATTGATCGCCGCCCATGACCTATACTATAATGCACATTTGACTTTTAAAGGCTGAATGATGTCAAATTACAACATGAACAGATTCCAGTCTAATATGGCTGACCACTGTACATTGTTTTAAATTCCTTTGTTCTACGTCTGAAGAGGTTAGTTTCGTGGAGAAAACTGCATGGTGTACATGTTCTAATAAATGGTACTCAACAATGACACATCAGACTTTAACTCTCCTTTAAATACAGTACATTTGTGATATAGCTGGGGGTTCTAGTATAGCCACTCATAATATCAATATCAGCCTTTAGGCCAACATTCATAATCCAGGTATATACTGGACATAAAGATTGACCAACCTGAGCAATTCTTTTCATAACTAGAACCATTTATATAGAACGAGAAGAAGACCACACATATTGATAACATAGTGACGATACACAACTTTAAATATACAGACAAAGGAATCAAAATTTATCTTCAGTCTGGAAAGAAAAATTGCAGGATGCAGAAATATGTCTTTCCATCAATTTATTTCTATATTTATAGTTCAGGTTTCTCTTTCTTTATGAATCTTGTAGAGTGTAAACCATCCATCCCATTCTATATGCATGTTAACTTATTTTTTTTAATGCTATGTCCTACTCTTCAAGTTTAGTAATGTACGTTCTACTTGAATTACATTCATCATTAGACTATGTAACTAAGCAATCCACATTCAGCCATAGTTTCTAGTTCAAACTATAATATGGCAAGATCAAACCAGATTAGAAGATATGAAGTTATATCTATGCAATTCAATAACTAGTTATTCAATATAATACTTCTGAATTCAAAGCTATGAATGGAGAGGATAGTTTAACATCCTCTGACCATAGGCAGAAGTCAATTATCTGATCATTAAGTTTGATCTTGTCATATGCTACTACATCTACATACATCTGTTACGATAAGCTAATCAGATGTTTTAGTGAACTCTCTCCAAACCAGACACAACATCATGTATGGGAAATATGTTAATATGGTCAATCTTGACAAATAGAATTACATTTCACAGCTCCAATTAACCGGGAATATTTTAGAACAATGACTGTTATTTCAACAAATGAATGATGTACATAAGAAATATCAATACAACATAGGAGAATTTAATTAATTACACATTTGTGGTGTAACAAATGGATGCAGATTTGTTACATCAAACATGCTGTTAATTTAGACCACCATTAAGAGTTAATTTCCGTATACATTATATTACCAGTTCTCAGAGTGATCGAGTAGCTTTTGTATTCCTGGAAACAGTGGGGTGATTAGTTCAGGATGATGTCATCAAGGTCTTGGAACCACTTATCTGGACTTGTATATATTATATGTAGCCAGGATTATTAACATGCCAGTTGCTTTTTGTACAACTAATGATGATCAGTGCACACCACTGATATGAACCAAGATGTGAATTTATTATACAAGCTTTGTTTATGATTGTCACACAAACAGAGAATCAATGGATACACTCTGGTAGCACATCCTCAACATTTTCTGACATCTGTTGTTTACAAACAAAGCAAATGCTACCTCAACCAATACTCACAGACTTTCCTAATTTCTAATCGCTAACAAAATACCAACCTCAAGAGTTTACAAATATATATTCGTGGGAACTATAGATATATTTACATATCCACAGGATACTGCCAGACTATATATACTTGTATTATCTGTTTATTTCGATCTATGTAGACCTCAAATTTTGAAATGTGTTGATTTAAAATTTAAAATTTAAACTTTGTATCTTTTGTTTATTATTGAGATCTCTGTCAATATGAAAAAGGATTATTTCAACTTTTATTTTGATGGTCTGTTTTTGCTTGAAGGCCATGCACTCATGTACGAGTGTGTATATTTCTTTTGTGTATATGTTTCTGAGCATTTAATGCAATGTATGGACCAGTAATGCTGGAATAGAACACAATCAAACACAATCAAAGTTTCAATCACACTGCATGCACAATTTTAGTCTGAAATATATATTCAATAGTAACCATGCAGATGGCATGGATATCCCTGATCCGTCATCTACACAATTAAAACACTTTATAGTAAAGTATGTTTATGTAATAAGTCCAAAGAAAAAATCCAATGCCAAAAATGTGAAGGTAACTGGAAGACTTATTCATCGCTAAGTACAACAAGATGCTTGTCATGTGAATTACAGTATATATTAACTTATTCAATGTCTAGGTTGCATTTGTGTGTGAGCCAAGAATGACATTTATATTTGTAGATGTAAACAATACAAGTTAGGTTTAAACTGTCTGCCTGCTACAAATTGAGGATATTCAGGTGACGTTACAAAAAATCAGAGGATAATTCCGATGAAACTTTTTATTGGGGATGGTACATGAAATCTCTGGACTGTCCCCAGGAATCATCTGGTCACCTTAATACCCAAATTGGCACCTTTAAATTCTGTGACTTTACCTAATTTCCTGACAGTGTGGGAACCATGCATGTAAATAGGGATATGTTTTTGCTTTATACTTTAAGCATCACTTATTCCCATCCTTGCACATATCATTCTGCATCTTACAAGTTGATTAGTTGATTTTGTGTTAATAGTACATATGTAAGCTATTCTAGCTATATTTCCTCTTTTTGCTCTGTAGGATAGACAACAAATTAAGATGGCAGCAAAAGCAAACAAAAATTGTGGAGTGTAAATGTTAACATTCAATACCTTTAACAGTTATTAGGAACAGATTATGTTTCCAGTACCGGTGTATGAATTTACTGTTAGATTACAAGTCAATCAAACATGCAGCTGCAATTCCATAATGTTGAACCTAATTAGCGTCTACTCATTATAATCCTAAGTACTTCAACAGATATTTGATATACAAGGAACACATAAACTGTGGACCCTCACTTCCAACATGAATATATATCTTTTCTATCAAACATATATCACATGCAAGCACATTTATTATCTCATTATGACATCTCAACACTTTGACATTTATTAGTTTCATAAAGTATGTCAGCCAGCTCTCATGATCTTCCCTTAAAGAAATGCTAGCACCATGTGCACAACATCTTATCACAGGTATTAAACATGGTACTCACATTTATATTACCATAGCACGGCTTGAGTAAGTGATAGAACTCCTCCCAGTAACATAGCCAAACCATTGATATCTAGACCAGTAACTTGTCTTTAATACTGTGGTGAGAATTATTGTTCATAATATATGGCATGCATAGAATTTTCAAGCTACATTATCAGAAAGGATAACCATTACTTGGTTTGCTTGTATTAAGGAATGATTTATTACACGATACTTACCAGGATCATCATCTATTATATTAATGGTGGTGAAGCCATTACCAGGCACAAAATGCACCATTGATGATGATGATTGTGGATCATACAAGACCAAAGACCAAGCTTCACTCATCGTTTCTTGAGTCAAATCAGATATAATAAAGACATTTACAGGAGTGCAGGTCCGTCCAGCACTAATCGTGACATCTTGAGAAGCGTTGAATGGAATGTCCACAAAGTCAACGTCTGGCAATGCTGAGCTTGCAGATGTGTACACTGTACAGAGAAGATTCATGCACAGCACATTAATTAAGTAACCAATCAATGTATAGGGAGCTATTGAGTTGGGGGTTTTAATCTTCAGTTAAAAGGTTTCACATGTGAAAGCCTCAAGATTAAAACCAGTGCTCTTCTCATGCAATAGGATGCTGTCAGATGGTAACTAGTTTACACAGAGTAAAGGATAAATATAAAGACTTTTACCTCCACTCATCAGGTCAAATAAAGTTGGTTGTAGCAACTAATAATATCTGATACCATTACTAAGATACCTATAAGTTATTGATCAGCATAGTCAATACAGGCTGGTCCAGGGAATAAGAGTGCTTTTACACTAGATACGAACCAGACGTCAACTTTTTTGTCAGGATCTGATCAGGGAGTTGTTATTGCTCCCTGATCTGATCCTGACGTCAAGATCACGGCTGTTGTGATCCAAAAGTTCAGATCAGTTCAGATCTGAATCTGATCCTCCTATTTTGATGCTGACAGAAACCAGGATCTGATCTGAAACACTCCTGCATCAACAGTGACCTGAGATATCAGGTAACTGCATTATGTCTCATGCATTCTTGTGTGAAATTCCAGTCCTGTATTATGCATGTGCTAATTCCTGCGTACATTGAGTGTGTGTGGGCCGTACATAGCGTAGTATTGTCACCCTAAGGCTATGCAACCATGACATCGAAAGTTTGGAGTATGTATCACGGCTGGACATGACACATTTCCAATCTTATTTGATTACCAACATCCAGTTAATAGCTGCAGAGGATCAGTTTACAACTCAAGTGTAAGTGCGACCAGATCAATACATAAGGTTACCTCATGAAGAGATGATAACATCAGGGGATCTGATCCGGTTCTAGTGTAAAAGCACCCTACATCTTCTAGTATCGCATTGCAAAATGACATACAAAATGGTCAAAATTGCTATATAAATGCAAACATATAGCAGTTATTTACACAGAGATCATACATGTAGTATTTGATAAGAACGTAACTCAGGGACTTCAAAACTGCTACACAAAAGTTGAACACTAAATTATTCCCTGTGCTCTGTTGTCATTTTTTTATTTAACCTGTGCTCAGTCTCAATGTCTAAACTCCTTCAGTTTAATGTTCAAAATTAAATCATGAAAAGTACAAAAGGTAGCAAACATACTATAAGACGACAATCATGCAAATGATTCATATTAAGACTGATTCATTTATCATGATAAGGTATCTGATATAACCTATTTTACCTGTATTATACTGACATACTATTTCTCTCAAGTAGAAGAGATATTTTTTATTTTAGATCTAGTTTAACCAAGGTGAAGCTGAAAGATGAAAACCCACCCCCCCCCAGCCCCACCCCCTCTCTAAATACCGCTCTCATACCTATCAAGTTGCATGTGATCAAATACAGTTTACAGTAATTAAAGAGGCTCACAACAAACAGTTTGATAGAAAAATATTTGAAAGACCACAAATGATGAGACTCAGCAGCTAACTGCAACAAATACATTGAAACATACCATCATTAAAATAGCCTGACTTTTAGTATCACCAACTTAATTGGTGATACTAATTGGCATATTTCAATTCAACAACTTGTTTAGAGAGATTATTATCTCTTGCCTGTAGGTTTCAGTCACCCTTGTCTTGAGATGATATACGTTACTTTCATCGTTTCTTCATTGGAAACTTGTCAATATGATTGCATACATGAGAAGTCTAGTCAAACCTTGTTACGTGCCCATTTGTTTTAGCCAAATAAAATCACAATGCATTCACAAAGCTTACAACACTTTGATTTTCTAAAACTAAAGTAAAATAAGCCCAAACCTTGAAGGGTTACTTCTTCTGAAGATGGTTGTCGACAGACTTGAAGGGTAACTGCTTTTTGTCCAACATGTCCTTCAGTTACTGTTATCGCCGAAGGACTCAGATATGCTGCAATGGCTAAAGGTGTTAAATATGATGAATTTCAATATATCTCACAATTAACTTGAGATATAAAATGACAGCTTGGATGACTGAGGTCTATTTTGAATACATTCTGTGTAAAATATATAAGTTGAAGCTTGTTCTATTAGTTATTATTTGAGATGTTTAATTAAGAAAATACTTACAGCTTTAAAGTAGATTATAAAGCAATATGGTGAATATAAACAACTAAAAACATGATACACAAAAGGAACAATCAATTATCTATAGTAAATTTTGTAAGCCTCATTTTGTTTTTGCTGTGAAAGTTCTTTGTCTTGATTACTTTGGAAAAACCCAGAAGACTGTGTGATTTCTTGCCTTATTTTAATATTTTAACACACTTTCACCTGATAGGTTCAGATTAAAATGTAACCGTAGTTTTGAAGTAAGCACCAAAAACATCACAGAGTTTCAGCTCTCTTGGTAGTTACAGAGGTACAGTATTTGTAACATTCCCTTGTGGACACCAACGAAGTAGAAAACTGATAAGCAAAGTCTACATCCTATGCAAAGGTTTAACAATGTGCAGCATTACAGGTCTTCATGATGCACTGTGATGCCATCAACCAGAGCTACCAGTTCATTTCAGCAACCAACGGGTAGTATTATATGACTCATTCATGACTTTATCTTTATATTAATTGAAAGTATTTGAAAACTTTTCAATGTTCAACTCTACTTTTTCTAGACAACCTCTAACAACCATCACAGTCCAGCCTCGCAATTTAGTTAACCTTTGACCTTTTCACTTCAACTGAGCTGACAAGGACCAAGTGTGATGAAGAATCCCAGTAATAGTGTGTCTGGTATCAGAAACAAATGCAACTGTAGTTAATTGCAAATTTAACTGATTTCCTGTCTAATTGGTATGTACACAATATTATAACTCAGTCCTTTTGTCTGTGGTACTACTGAGAGTGTGGGTTAAGCTGAACTGGAACAAAATCTGTCCACAATAAACAACATACTGTACCAACAACATAATTCTGTTTATACCTTGTACCAAGTTTAAGATTTATCAAAAACTTTACCACCCAATAAAGCCTGTTTCAAACTGTTCGGATTTTGAGCACTGCTCTCCTAATACAACATTTGATCCCTAATTAAAAACAATAACAGTCAAGAACTTATTAAAAGGCATCTACATATCATCTAAATGCATAAGTAAACAATTCACCTATAAAGTTGAAATTAATTAATTTGAAGGTTTACAAGGTTTGCAGGTTCTAAAATGCCCTTTGACCTGCACCAAAAACAAACTTACCACTAATGATACTAATGAAAGATGGACTTTATATTGAGTTTACAAATGTTTTCATGTTATGACCACTGTTGACCTCAAATGACAAGACCTTTACTAAAACAATACCAGAACCAAGAATCCACAGAGAGGCACCTACACACCAACTATGAGATTGATCAAATCTAGACATATTGAGTTACCGGGTTTACATGGTTTTGACCAATGGTGGCCTCATATGACCTTTGGCATCCATTATAAACTGCGATAAAGATAGTAAACATTGAGGGGCACCAAAAACTCATCTATTTGATTCACCGAACCTTTTAATAATTGTTGAGAGAGCTTGCTTACAAGCTTTGATATGTTGGCTGATGGTGACCTCAAGTAACCTTTGAACTTCACCAATACTATAAACAGTCAAGAACTCACTGAGGAGCATCTATGTACAGTAGTTAGTATGATGTTTATGCATGCTACACATGATGAGTTATTGTGTTTACAAAATGAGGAGTCACAATTATCCAGTGATGTCATGAGGTACTTCTGGTCAAGTCTCAAGTCAAGTCTCAGGTCACAGAGGGCAAGTCTCAATTAAGTCAAGTCTCAATTCACTATAGTATTGAATGTCTGAGTATCAGAAACCTTTAGTAACTTATTTTTTAAAGGAACAGAACTGCATCTATAGTACTTGGTGTTGAAGTAACATAAAACACAATCTAGATACTTACACTGAGTGTAATGATAATGCTTCATCGATGAGCTCTCTTTCTCTAGATATTTCTATCAGTACCTCTCTCTCTTATTAGCCTAAATTACCAACTCTCTCTATATTATTAGCCTTCATTATCAACAATTTCATCCAGTTAGCCTACCTTATCAACTCTCTCAATCTTATTAGCGTATATTATCAACTCTCTCTATCTTTTAGCCTACATTATCAACTCTATCATATAAGCTTATATTATCAACTCTCTCTATCTTTTAGCCTACATTATCAACTCTATCATATAAGCTTATATTATCAACACTCTCATCCAGTTAGCCTGCCTTATCAACTCTCTCTCTCTCTTAATAGCCTACAATATCAACACTCTCTATCTTAGTATCCTACAATATTAACACTCTCATCCAGTTAGCCAACCTTATCAACTCTCTCAATCTTATTAGCGTATATTATCAACTCTATCTTTTAGCCTAAATTATCCACTCTATCATATTAGCATAAATTATCAACTCTCTCTATCTTATTAGCCTACATTATCAACATTCTCTTCATTTATGTTGAGTCCTTAATCTCTACATCACTTGATATCTACTGACCAATTCTCTACTGAGTGGTTATCATGCTACACAGTTCATGACAAAGGGATCAACATCGCAGATTTTCAACTTGACACACAATAAATAGTTTCAATTTAATAAAACATACAGCTTTGGCATTGTTAATGGATATAAGAAGAATACAGAGGAATTAGTCATCTTCAATTCAGATATCTGACCCTTGTCAAATGCATTAATTACACTGAATTTCTAGAGTACCTTCATTCAGTTGTAGCAAATATATTTGATTTGACAATGAATGTAACTTAGTAAAGGATCACATTTACAATTCTGAACACTCTCCTACACAAATGTGATATTTACATGCCTACAATGGCATACAGTATATATTCTGACACACTGACTGTGTGTTAATGAATATCATCCCTTACCTCACTCATTACAAGTTGTCAATGATCTTAGAGCTCTCACTGTGACCATCAAAAGGAATACAAGACTATATAAATCAAATTATCAGTTTTCTTTGCTGACAGTTCACTGGAAACAAATGCCTCTACAAAATCATGTTAAGTTTTTATGATAAAAGGTGACAAGTGAGATTACATTTAAAATGTTCCCTTTGTTTAACCAAACAGTACATATTTATGAACTTAAAACTTGAGACTGGGCAATATTTGTGAGGTTTATTTGTATCAACTGCAATTCTATGATATGCAAAACCCCATTCTGTGAACATCAGTTTATCACTAAACAAGTTGAAAACGTTGCAAGCGCAAAGTCCACCAACTTGATGTTTAACTTGTATAAACTTATATAACTTGTATAAATCTGTAGCATACTGACTAATATTCATGCAATGCTACCAAATACTGTACATGGACACAACATCTCACAAAATGAAACAGAATTAGAATGATATATGAGATACTAAGAATACTAACCACTCGCACACCTTGGACCTGCAAAGTTTGTAGGACAGTTGCAGACATCACCAACACAGACACCATTCAAACAAGAACCCAAGCTGTCCTGACAACCTAGTACATGGTGACAAAGAAATGATAACATATGATGAGAACACATCCAATTGAGGTAAACAAGGTAAATATTTATATATCAAATATTGAAATGGTTTTGTTACAAAGCTTGTGAGTGATATGTTTGGATGATTGGAGCAAACTTAGACTATTTCTGTTGATGCAGACATGAGAGGTTACAAATAGCTGAGTAGATCGAGATGGTCAAATATTTGTACATTGTGCTAAATATCCTGATTGCAAAGGACACACCTTTAAGTTGTCTTCACAAAATGTTAAAGAAAACAAAGCAAGCTGCAAATTATTCCTTCACTTTAAATGTTTTCAGAATAAACATGAAGATACATTCAGTTTGAACTGAAAATACACAATAACTTTTATTACAACATCAGGAGAAAACATAAAGCATGACAAAGATTATGTAAAATATGTTACAGAAGAATGATAAAATTATGTCGTCAGTACATATTTTTTGTGTTACCTATCCAGCTTCTAGTACTAGTGCTAACAACACCACCAGATTGAAAACAGCTTGAGTTGGCAAAGACCCAGGCTTTACTTAACTTTTCTAACATTATTCTATGTAAGACACTATGCAGTAGTGCATAACACACCCTACCAAAGAGTAGTTAACTGTGTATGGCCTGCATTGTTGATTGTCTTGGGCCTAATGTCGAAGGTAATCATAAATAAATGTGTGATGATAAATGAGGTTAAACAGCACAAGTAATTTTCAACATGTTCATTTTCAACTGAGAATACCATCAATTTTATAATAACATCCAAAAGGCACATAAAGCAAGATAAAGATGATGTAAGATATGATAAAATTTTAGAATGTCAGTACATACTTGTTGTACAAAATGGCTGAACTGTGTCTGGTGAACAACTGCACATATCTGGAGGCCCACGTATACAAGTACTATTTCTATAGAAGCAAGGATAGTCATCGCAGTCCACTGGCAAGAAAGAAAATGCTTATTCAATACAAATCACTGGTCAAGACATATTTATGATAGCTGGTTTATGTGACAAAATATCATCTTTATCTTTTAATGGAATTAGATACAGATTGACCAACTCTCTGACAATTTCTCTGAAACTTGGGTGTGCTTGATACAATATATAAATAAATACACATAGTGTTTTAGGTGACCAGAGATTAATTGACACCAAATCGATCTGCTGAGCTGTAGTGAAACTTTAATAGTTCACATGTAAGGACTGATGTACTCTTCAGTACAAACAAGGGAAATAAAAGATAAACATTCCTACATAGGTATTGTCCATCTGTTACAGTATGTTAAAATAGCCGAGCACAAGTAGACTCTTTAATCCAACAACCCAAAGTATAGACTATATATTTTATGTTGGCCTTATATTGCACAGGCTGAAGTATAGAGACTTTGAAAGCCTTGAAGCTGCACTTTGCTGACCCGTGGTACAGTCCATTATATCTACTGTAGTATGTGGTAAGTTCTCCATCATTTGTAGAACTTTATAGATTGGTTGATGTTTTTATTATTTGACCTTGTAATTGATTTAAGAGTACTTTTAATGTGAAAATGTATATTGGTCTTTACACAATTTGTGTTCAATATATTAAGCTCATTAGTACTTACCATAATAAAGCAAACTTTAATATAAAAGAAGATTTTTGCTGTTGATTTTAACCGAAGGAATTTATGGCGTCACTTGCAATTTACAAATTATTAAGGGACCAGATAATGCTGAGTTCAAAGATGCTGTATGTCTCATGCATCATAGCTTAGTGTAGATTCTGAGCCTTAAAATGTTGCGTATCTAGTATGTTTACACATAGCCAGTTCATGAAATGGAGCTGAAGTTAATTTATTAGCATAATAATTTATGTAAACCTTGGCAATATTGGCATACTAGGTGATACTGAAAGCATTTTTGAAAATTCCCATTAATGGGATAAAATGCATTTTTTAACAAGGGCCCAACAGGCACTATGGTTCCTTGCTTTTGGGAATAGTAAAGTGTTAAATTGTATGACCCCTCACAATATTATAATATTTATGCCCGAATGTATGTACCAGCTATTAACTGACAACGACATTACAAGTTTGGATATAATTTGATTTAAGGTTGTGAAGTTATTTCAATTTTAAAAATTTGGTCCCTCACAAAGAAATTGGGGCTGACAAAAGTTTACACCAAAAGTGGCTCAAAGATATATTTGCCCCCAAACACTATGGGCCCAAATGGTCCCCAAAATATTGGGCCGAAAGAATGTGTCCCAAAATGCATTTGGGGTGGAAATAAAATCTGGGCCCATCTTGCCAAAAATTGAGCCTCAAATTTTTGAGGCCCTGATGGCCTACATATACCAGCTTTTTGTTTGGGGAGTGTGAGGATACAATAACTATTGTGTATTATTTTGAAAGAGCCACAAATTTCTAGACTATTAGTTTTGTCTTATTGGCGTTTCAAAGACTTTCCTGAAATCGTCCCAAACTTTCTACAACTTTCACTGCACTTTACGTTATATTAGTGAATAACTACAAACAAACAAAAAACAACCAGAATGTGTCTTATATTTCTATGATTGTTCAACCGGAGTAAGTCAGAAAAATCCAGAACAAACTGAACTTGTATTCATGCTTGGATCTTTCACTGAAGCAAGAGAGAGATTAACATTACCTCCAGACTACTGTCTTGTTGCTTTCCTATACTAAGATGTCTTGTATACTAAGATAGCCTATTTGTTCTGTTGTCATAATATTATACTACTGCCTAGTTGTTCAGCATAAGCATGATATCTACTGCTGTCCAGTGTTAATAGACACTACACCTATTCATATATTCAAAGACTTGTTGGACACGCTGATTTTGGTTCGCCAGCATCAGTTTGAACAGAAGTTAACATTCGTTGAAACTCATCTCACAAGGATCTCCAGTCTTTGCAAAGAGCTACCATAAAATCTGCACAACAAACCCTACACTGGTACTTAGTAAGGTACTTTTAATTATAATCACATATCCTGTACCTAAGCTTAAGAACTGTTTTAAGTAATTACTGCAATTGATTTTACCCTCACAATTAGAAATGTACAGATTAGTATTTAAAAGAAGGTGATTGAATGAGAATTATATTTGATCGAAACATATAACAATTCTGGGTACGTAACTTATTTGCATGCTTTTTCTGTTGCCATTCCACAACAAGAGCTATTGGAATGTAAAGAATGTGTGGGACCGAAATGGTCCGAAAATGCATTTGAGGTGAAAACTAGAGCAGCAATGCTGCAGTGGCTGAACCGATTATCTGTGAAAGGAAAACCAATTCAGTGGAGGGACAGTATTGTATGTATGCACTGTTTAATTAACTAAACTATACAAACAGCTCCATGGCCAATGTGGTAAAGCACTGGTATCTGAACAACACAAAGTAATCAGGTTGCACTGACTAGCAAGTTCTGCCCTGAAAGTAGTTCTAGCAAATTACTCATGGATTGAGGATCCCACTTGATCTCGAGCAGTTGATCAGATCCAGGTCTGATCAACCACTCTTAATCAACTTCTGTGTGAGAATGCTCCTTGGGTCATCAGATCTTGAGATGTTGATCCACCGACGGGATAAATCAGATCTCAAGCAGTTGATCAATATGCTGTGTTTAAAAGCTTGGTGGATCAAGGTGACCTGTGATCAAGGTGACCTATGACGTAGCATCCTTTCTTTAACCACAGTTAACGCATGAAACTTGGTATAGGCCTTTTGTACAGTATTTCGTAGATTCAAAAGCGTTGTTCTACCAATAGTAAGCTACTCACAGTACATACTTGAATGATACTGTATGTGTAGTTAATTGAAGAAAAGTACACAGCAAATTCATTGGACATACACTATATTGTGCACTGTTGAAACAATATGGCTGCGGAAAATGTCAGTGGAAAACATGTGGTCCGACGAAGAACTAGGATTTCTCATTGACATGGGGAAGCACAGAGATTCGTAAAAAGGTGGACGGAACTTCCCGGAATTCTTGGGTGTTCAAAGAAATTTGTGATAAACTTTGTAGTGCAGGATATACAAGGTCATCTAAGGAAGTAAAAAACAATCTTCATAATTTAAAAAGAGACTACAAGAAAGTTGTTGACCATAACAAGCAAAGTGGAGTTGAGCCAAAAGACATGTATGTTTGTATGTATGTATTTTAGATCCTCCTGCAAGCAGGAACTCGCAAAGAAGCCTCATTGGCTTATCAAAGCTGCAAGCTGACCGAAGTCAGTCTCTTACATTCATATTTAAAGTCCATGATTATGAATCGCTAATTGTCAACAACTCTGTAACTAGACGACATACATTCTGGGAGTGACTCGAACTGGGGACCTTATGATATAAAGGCACCAGCGTTAACCACTTCAGAAGCTAACACTCCTAAGTGTTTTTGGCATGCTTTTCAAAGGTAAGAGTGATACACCTTTAGGACAATTGACACACATGGGTAAGTAGGTAATTGGCATAGGAAGAATCTGCCTTCTGATAAGCAATGACTATGCCTATGACTTTCGGCTGTTTCTCACCCTGGTAAGCTTTCTCCCTCCAGATAAAGCTCACTACCATATCCTATATCCACATTATCAAGGGAGTGAGAACTCTAAAAAGAATGCTAAGACACTGAAAAATGATGAAAATTGCAAAAATTACCCCTTCTCCTTTATCCAACCATTTATTCATTAACAAACTGTATTGCCATTCCAATGTGGCATCTTTACTGCAACATTCGGTTAGCAATTGTAGAAGTAGGCTTTTTAAAAGGAGACAGACATATTCCCAGCTACAGTATCACATAAGCTCTACCCACATTAGAGGATAGAGCTAATAACATTTGTGCCCCCTCCGGCCAAAAAATAAGGCCCCAGTATTTTTAGAGGGCCAAGATGTTCCCAAAATAGTTAGGTCTAAATGTACCAACAATTGACCAACAATTATATACAAAGTTTAGCTACAATCCTACTTACGGTTGTGGAGTTCTTGCAATGTAAAGAAAGTGTGGGCCCCACAAATTTGGGCCCAAAGAATGTGTCCCAAAATGCACTTGAGGTGGAAGCAAAGTGGGCCCACTAAGCCAAAAATGGGCCCGGAAATATTTTAGGCCCAGATGGTCTCAAATAAATTAGACCTACATGTACCAGGGCAATTAACCAACAACTGTATGCAAAGTTTGTTTACAATCTGAATTAAGGTTTTGGAGTTATTGCAATGTAAAGATTTTTACCTTTGACCCCATAACCTCATGAATGTTCGAGTCCACACCAAAAATTTCTTGACACCTTCTCACTACAATACATCTATATAGCAAGTATGACAAATATCCATTACTATGCTGTTGAGTTATGCAAGCGTCACAGACGCACACAAGCTTCCAGCAAGTGACTTTAGGATATAAGTGGTAAATATCAATATGCAGCTTTGTTGTATAAATCAGTTCACAGGTTGTTTACAGTATTACCATATATATGTGACTGCAGGCCTGCATAGCCTATAAACTGTACGTAGTAACCTTCAGTGTATGTATGCACCTAAAGTATAGGCCAAGTTGGGTTTTGGTTGAATGCGTAATGAACAAGTTTCTGGGGGACCGACCAAAATTAGCCAATGGGTACCTGGTAGCAAATTGATGGACCTTTTCTCTCACTAGATGCCCTGCCCTGTGGAGCTTGAGAACCATAAATTTCGCTTTGGTTGTTGTAAGAGTGTATTTCTACCAAGCACGGTTGTAATTGAATGGTGCAGCACATGATATTGGGCATGCACATACAGTGGTGTAATATATCATTTGTGTATTAGTTATTCTGCAGTTTTTGAGTGAAGAATGTGCTGATTGCAATCCTTGCCACACTCAAGCACTTTGATGATGTTCAGGCACTTAGGTTACTTCAGAACTGCAGGTCCTGACATAACTGACGACACTCAGGCAGACAGCAAAAATCCATCGTGCCCTCCATGTTTGCCGCGGTGGCCCTGAAAACTACACCCTGCCAATGGCAACAGTTGCTGTCATGCCCTTTATGTTTTGCCGTCGGTGCCCCGGTCATCGTACAGTGCTGTACATTCCGAGTAGTACACTTAGTTACACTATAGAGTAACCAAACAATCATGGGGAGAGTTTGTTTGATTCGTCCTTTGCAAGAACCTTGCTATTCGACAATCTTTTTGCTTTCACACGTGTCATTAAATCAATGAGGCTTCTCCAATTAGTTAACTGTATGCGAGGGAATATATGCAGTAAAATCCAATTGACTCTGTACAGAGGTTGTTAAGCATTCCCTCCATTTGTAAACATACAGTGAAGACATCATTTAAAATATGATATTACCATTTATCAAAGGGAATGGGTAGAGCTTATGCAGTACATATTGTGTTTTAATGGCTCATTCATAAACATGTTGAGTTAAATATTCATTTCTAAACCAATTAAAAAGGTTGTTGAACATCCATATCCTTGGTGATGCTCAGGCAAGCCCTAAACAGTCAAGTATAGTACTAGCGGACCAAGTAGACTACTAGCACTAACACACATATGGAAATCCCTGTCTGATCTTTTGTATGCACTTTATTCTGAGTTTGTGCTATTAAAATCCATCAGGTAATGACAAAAGACCCCTTTAGAATTTATATGCACAAAATCAAATCACAATACACAATTATCTGGAATTTGGTAGAAACATGTTTGCAGACAAAGCATGGAACTGCCGAGTTGGATATAGGCTTCACTGTGCCATACACTAACAACAATAGAAGTATATTAGGTTCGTCATTACAAAACTGTGAAGAAAAAAATATGTTTTGTGTCAGAATACCAACACACTAGCCACCTAAATTTTTTCACCAGGTATTTTCAACATGCCATCTGTCATAATTTGCAACATTTACAAAAAATTCAGGAGTTTTGAGAGAGTTTGTTGTAATTCGCTGCCATGATTTTTTACAAAATGAATCACTCAATTGTACATAAAACTGTAAATTTAACTTTCGTCCTGGAAAAATAACAATTTGTAGTCTGCTTATTTTTACTGTATCCATAGTGAAATGTTCTGATTAGACACTTTTACTGTTCCTCAAATGAGGTAGTACTGCGTAAACGAAAAATGCTGTCCGTGCCCTTCCTCAGATTCATTTTTGCCGTCATGCCCTTCCCATGATGCCCTCCACCATCGGAACCTACCAATGACATTTTTGCTGTGTCCTTTTTGAGGCTTATGTCAAGCCCTGCAATGGTACTGTGGTGCCATACAAATTGATGAGGGTGGCCCAATGTCCCCATAAGAACATTTCTGCAACAACCATGCTAAGGATATGGAAAAACTTTACAAATATATTTACATTGCATGTGCTGTATTATGGTCCCTTACTGGCTAACACAACAGATTCCTATACATGTTTACACATAGATTCCCTATAAAATTTATGAAACTTGTGAGTTGAATTATATTAAAATATTTGCTTCATGAATCATATATCTGTATTAGAAGTGCATAGGTTTACTGTCTAGTGTGTAATTTATGCAAAGTGACGAGGTCAAGTAACTAGAGATGTCAGGTCCCTTAATCCCCCAGAGCGTACTGTGGGACAATTTTGTTGATCCCATTGCAGGGTCAGATCCTCCTTGCGTTCTCAAATGTTAACAAGGTTTTTGTCTTCACTGGGAGGGACATCATCATCATGAATTTATGTCAATAGATGTGCCTTGATCGGTCGAGGTAGGATACAAAAGAATAACATTAGGTTTTCATTGGATCAAATCAATAATCCATAGGCAGGATTAAAAATCTAGTTTGATATTTTCCACAGCTTTGACAATGATATTAATATAGGCTTTCATAAAAGAATGCCCATACTGTAGATGGTGGCAAGTAGAAGCTTAGAGTTATGTATCGGCACTGATGCAATCAATCACCACCTGACGTTAACCTACAGTACAGTAGACATCTGGTAGACATCTACTTGTTGAATGTACAGCATGGAGAGCCACAAAGCATTCGTATGTGTAATTATGCATTGTTGCAGTGTACTTTACCATAACAGTATGTGGAGTCTGAGACAAAGTTTATTTCTGTTCTGAGTCCTTGCTGTCAAAGAATGACTCAAGATAAAAAAAAATCCAAATGCAGCTCAACACAAGCCACAGAGTCCTTCAGTGTATAGTAAAGAAAACATTGTTCTAGGTGTCAAGTCAGCACACAATTTAAATGTACTCAGTGTTTCTGTGGATGGTCTAAATTGATGCAAGATGAAGCTGCTGTTGCAAATTCCAACAAATAATTACTTAATAAAAATGCAAAAAGTTAAAGAAAGTTAAAGTACTACAATTCAAGGCTTTCAACAATCATAAGTTGTAATGATTTGTGAGTCAGTCAGGTCTCCTTATCTGACTTATTGTATCTCTTAGATGTAAACTAGGGCAGGTTTAAGCTTGTAAGTGCAGGTTAGGGTAAACTAGGGCGGGAAGCTGTGTAAGGGCAGGTAAGGGTATATTAGGGCAGATTTAAGCTTTGCAAGGGCAGGTAAGGGTAAACTAGGGCAGGTAAGCTTTGTAAGGGCAGGTAAGGGTAAACTAAGGCAGGTAAGCTTTGTACGGGTAGGTATGGGTAAACTAGGGCAGTTAAGCTTTGTAAGGACTGGTTAGGGTAAACTAGGGCAGGTTTAAGCTTTGTAAGGGCAGGTAAGGGTAAACTAGGGCAGATTTAAGCTTTGTAAGGGCAGGTAAGGGTAAACTAGGGCAGTAAGCTTTGTAAGGGCAGGTAAGAGTAAACTAGGGCAGGTAAGCTTTGTAAGGGCAGGTTAGGGTAAACTAGGTCAGGTAAGCTTTGTAAGGGCAGGTGGGGGTAAACTAGGGCAGGTAAGCTCTGTAAGGGCAGGTAAGGATAAACTAGGGCAGGTAAGCTTTGTAAGGGCAGGTAAGGGTAAACTAGGTCAGGTAAGCTCTGTAAGGGCAGGTAACGGTAAACTAGGTCAGGTAAGCTCTGTAAGGGCAAGTAACGGTAAACTAGGTCAGGTAAGCTCTGTAAGGGCAGGTAAGGGTAAACTAGGGCAGGTAAGCTCTGTAAGGGCAGGTAAGGGTAAACTAGGTCAGGTAAGCTCTGTAAGGGCAGGTAAGGGTAAACTAGGGCAGGTATAAGCTTTGTAAGGGCAAGTAAGGGTGAACTAGGGCAGGTAAGCTCTGTAAGGGCAGGTAAGGGTAAACTAGGGCAGGTAAGCTTTGTAAGGGCAGGTTAGGGTAAACTAGGTCAGGTAAGCTTTGTAAGGGCAGGTAAGGGTAAACTAGGGCAGGTAAGCTTTGTAAGGGCAAGTAAGGGTGAACTAGGGCAGGTAAGCTCTGTAAGGGCAGGTAAGGGTAAACTAGGGCAGGTAAGCTCTGTAAGGGCAGGTAAGGGTAAAATAGGTCAGGTAAGCTCTGTAAGGGCAGTGAGTGAGGAGCTTGTAAAATTGTTTACATTGATAACATTTTTTACTTAATTCGGACACATTTCTATGATCAGCCTTATAAATTGGTGGGGGAGAGTCACATGTCCCACTGTGCACCTTTCTTCAGCCACGATGCTAAGTATATGGAAAAGGGCAGGTCCAAGCTATTTGCACTGTGACGTACGGGACATTTCAGAGACTTAAATGTGTCTAAAAGTTATAAAAAATCTACTTTCCAGAAACTTTTTCAGGTTTTCATATTTGTTATTGCTGCTACTTTATTACAAACTCATGAAGATTTCCTACACTTGCTTTACTGAGGTCCCATCTTAATTAATGTACAGTGTGACGTACGGGACCAGAGAATTTTGTGTTTTTTGTGAGCTGAAATCCCTCTGAAATTAGGAGCCAGTAATCAAGCTGTTATCACTAGTGAATAGCCTAACCTTCCAAGGGCTAAGCTGTAACATATTAGAAAAAAATATGAAGCCATTCCAGTACAGTGATTACACAAATGAAATTGTCCATATACAAATTGACTATGAAAACTCATATTTTTATTCCTGAATATATACCATAACAAGCTGATTTCTACATAAAAACATTAATTTGGATATGCCAGAACAATGTCATTGGTAATTTCATGCCATATTTCCTTCTTTCTGGGATCAAAAAGAGCAGTTACTGTACTTGTGAGATCATTCCACTACATAAAACATGGAATGCGTAAAGTATTAATCTACTCTACACATACATCAAATACTCATAACATCAATTCTAGCTTTGTTAGACCACAAATGATCCAAGATGCAAAGTTTTGGTGCAAAACTGTTTTGGTATATACTGTACAACACTGTATCATACTCCCCACTATTGACCCTGAAGTTGAAATATGATCCATCCCATTCAAAACGTACCACAATGTCCACAGTAACGTCCACGTAATGTCCATCTATGAAACTAGTACAACAAAGAAAACTATATAGACCTAATACTGGTTACCAGACCAAATACTCATAACATCAATTCTAGCTTTGTTAGACCACAAATGATTCAAGATGCAAAGTTTTGGTGCAAAACTGTCTTTACCAAAATGTCCACAGTAACGTCCACGTAATGTCCATCTTTGAACTATTACAAATTTACAACAAAGAAAACTCTATAGACCTAATACTGGTTATTGAACAAACTCATGAGGGATTTTCCTCTGCAAAAATTGGGCGAGCGAAACTCTACACTTGCAACTAAAAATCTCAATATCTACTATCTAAGTTCAGGACACAAGAACATTGTTGCACAGTCATGATAGTCACACTTCACAATAGGCCTACGAAATGTTGAAATGCAAACTCAACATTCTTGAAGTCGTCCTCATTCAATGTCAATGTTGAATAGCATTGTAGATGATTCTGTATCCCACAAACACACACAATTGACTTCCCGATAGTTTATTGAACAACACCTGGGCTGTTGGTGGTCATCAGTCAATAGTTTATTTGGTGCCATGATGTGCTCTTCAGGCATGCAGGGATTATAAGTTGCAACTACCAGCTTTCAACAAAATCAATTTGTAAGCATTGGAAGGTTTCCAGTAGAGGTCCCCATTGGAGCCCATGCATGTTTATTATGTATAAATACAGGGTTTCCACCACACTATGTCCCGTACGTCACATTTTGTCCCGTACGTCACATTTTTAAATTTTATAATTAGATTTGCAGTGAATATTTTTTCAATTTTTTTGGGATGGATTCTGTTGAGCAATGTTCTTAATTAGAACTTTATAGAATATCACAAAAAAAAAATTGTTCCTCCATATCAAAACTTGAAAAAAAGTACTGAAAATTGTGACGTACGGGACAGGATTCCAAATGTCCCGTACGTCACACTGCAATTTGAATTTATGCAAATTAGCCGGCTGTAATTGTTCGAATAGGCAAAAAAATTTTAAAAAATTATGAAAATCTGAAACTTCAATAATTCAGCTTTAACATGACACCACATTTAGGGTGCTTCAGTAAAGTTTGAAATTTGGCTTCTAGGGATACAATAGCTTGGACCTGCCCAAGATCTTCACATACTGTAAATATATACTGTACATTGCATACGCTGTATTGTATTCTCCATTACTGGCTAACAACGGTAGAGTATGTACCATCTCCTCATAATCAAGGGAGCTTGATAATATATGAAAACATTTGCTTCATAAATCATGATGCATTTTAGAAATGCACCTAGGTTTACTGCCCAGTGTGCTGTTTTTTTCCCCATTGTCTTTAACTTATTGACTGCACATTCTACTTACACAATTGTATGTAACTTACCATTGGAACAAGTTGGTCCTGTAAGTCCTGGTGGACAGCTGCATACGTTATTCTCACAGGTCCCTCCATACTGACATGGTGAAGTTGAACAACCTAAATGAGAAGGTGACAAATGATAACATCCAATAGGAGCATAAAAATCATGTAAACTTGTAAACCTTAAAGTAGTGTTAGAAATCTACAAAACAGGAAAATATATTTGTCCATTACTGTCTTTCGCACAGTACCATAGACGAATACCTAAACACCCAAGTTCAATTCAGCTCTAAGGGTACAGATATGCTCTCAATATATCTGCTGTATTAATGTTTAATTTTTGGGGTCTTCTCGTCTAACAGGGGCTTGTCAGATAATACAAACAAAACAGCAATTTTGAGTACCAAATATATAATACTAATATATAGGGAAACTAGACCATGGTATCGTTGCTATCAATAAAACATTAACAGATTTTGAATGCAAAGAAAAAATAGAGTTCTCATACATTTTCCAAGCTAGATTTGAAAGAATTTAGGACTTTTTTACAAGCTCTTTTTTATAGATATTGTCTTTAGAAAGCTTGAAGACTTTGACTGCTGTCGACCTCAAATGAACATTCATCTCAGCAGAAGTTGCCATGCTCACTATATGAAGGTAGATATACATGTATACTTAGCATGATCTCAACCAAGCTTAACATTTGGAGTTACAAGGTTTTCAGACTTTGACATCTGTTGACCTACAAACACACTGTACTTTATGCATACAAAAAGAAAGATAAACTGGGTTTAGTGGTTCTTTCCCATATTGCATATGAGAAGATTTAATGTAGCATGTCGTGCAGACAAGATGACAACTTTGGCAGTTATTTACTTCACATGATCAAGAAGCTTTTTGCATTTATGAATATGGACAGTTACATATCAAGTTCATGGATCTACAGCTTCCTTTTGCAGTTTTGTACTTTGACTTCTACAGGCAAGATATGAGAAGAAACAAACTGGGACTTATTCTACAAATTAGCCTTTAATTTCATTGAAAAGGAGGTATGTTGCAGTAGAGTTGACACCTTACACAAAGCTTTTGGAAAATACACAATTTAATACGGGGAAGAGAGTACCGTCACTGTCGAATAATAACGTTATTCTACATTATAACACAGAGTCTGAGAAACAAAGTATGATTTACAGATTTTAGATAACAGATTACAGGAGTCCTAACAAAATACGTCTAGATTAGTAGGGGGATAATAAAGGACTACCTTCAAATTATACTCCAGACTAAAAACACACAAATCAGAAACAGGCATGCAGAAGTGTCCAGGACCTACTGTAATTGGATAGATCAGATATAAGTGCATTAAACCTGACCACGTATCCTCACGCCCAAACAGATGATACGATATGTATTCTACTCCCAATAAGATTAACAAGCATCATTGCATCAAACAAAGACAACTTACTGTGCGCTTATAACAGCATTAAGCAAAGACATCTTGAGTTTGTCAGTATAAGCCCTCTTGATGAACCTTCCAGAATCCTTATTAGTCAAACAATTCTTGGTAATGACTTATTTTCCACCCTACGTAATGTCTGTTGTCACCCATGTAATTACCTCTTTTCATCTTGTGACCAATGTGTGCACATGCCTTTAACTGTTTCAATTTGTTGGATTTAGTAGTTTTGTTCTTTCATGCATCAAGATGATTTTTGTGTAAGAAGTTCTACTTGATGTATTAATTTAAGGACAAGGAACAGGGCTAGGGTTAGTTTTCTTGGTTTTTGTGCCATTTTAATTAATGGTATTTGCATAAGCTGAATTAGTATGTGTACTGAAAATACATTGATGACTTGGAATTCATCATTAGAATCGTTGGAAATTGCTTTAATTAATTAAGATAACTTGTAAGTTATCTGATATTGTTGCATATATATCCCATCATTGGTATGATAGATATGTCTGTCTTGGTATACAAAAGTTTCTAGAATGTTATGATCTATTTAGTTCTAAGCTTAAGTTCTGATAGAGAATTTTATACAAGGTTTCGTTTTGGTATAAAATTGTATGTTTCTGAACTCTGAATATATTTTTGATGATTATTCTGTATCTTGTAAGGCTCTTAGAGATGTAGAGAACAAAGGATTTAGTTCACCATGTGTTCTGTCTCTAAGAGTGATTCATTCTGATTGGTTTCTAAAAAGTAATCCGAATGTCACAGACGGTACTGTAGTGACAGTTAATATACTGCACTGCAAGCGAGCCTGTAAAGTATTCCTTCTCGCAAAGTGGAACAGTCTACGTATTTTGTTGACAAACATTCTGTTGCCCAACTTTCTTGTTAATCTTCGCTCCCAGAACCAAACGAGCGTGAAACAATAGGACAGGTGTTCAACGAGGGACAGTTTTGTATTATACGTTCACGTGTACAGCGACAGGTTTTCAGTTACTCCATTCAGTGAATTGGTCAATGAAGGTTGTTTCTTAGTCATAGTATTACTTTAGTAGAAAAGCACTACAATATAAACCATCACTACAATATATAGGCCTATACCATCGCCTACACCTCAGTGGTAGCTGGCTATTAAAGGCCAGGACAGTACATATAGTCTCCGCGATACTTCGGATATTCTTCGGGAATCCACCGGACATTTTATGTGTGGGATGTAGCAATACAACCCACCAATTACTAGCGTTTCGGATTCAATTCTATGGATTATTATTATACGGATATATCTTGGAACTGGCAGTTCAAGTACCCCGGACCGACGTCAAGGAGGGTTAAACGACAGTATTATTATTAGAGGACAGTAGCATTGATTATTTTTAACCAGACCTCTAAAGTACCCCATCTTAAAGTAGTTGAACCTTGTGTTTAGTTTTGGGCTTGTCTTTATATGCTGTGTGTAGGCTTTTGTTACTCTCTGAGGATATACCTTTATGTGGTTAGAAGTTCATACAATCTTTTGGCATAAGTTTCTTTCTCTGTGGCAATGGACCATTACATGCCTGTTGTAATTAATCACTCAGATTTTCCAACGATAGTTTAGTTGTATTTTCTGCTTATATTTGTATTCCCTTGTGAACTAATGTGTATACATCTTTGTTGTATTAACTGGTAAAAGGCAAGTTTGTTCACTATTGATATTCCTTTAAGACAGGTTTTCTACAGTATTACACATTGCTGTCTGTACTGATTTGCTGTGAATGCTAGAATCTAAAGCAGTATAGTTGTTTTCCCCTACATTGAAGTTAAAGTGATATATTCATCTTTGTTTAAAGTGATATATACCATATTGTACTTTGAGAATCAACTTTGTGTATCACCATTTGTTGCCGGTTGCTTTATAAAATATTACAAACGCGCTCTTGCTTAGTTTGGTTAGGCTTAAATGTAGTATAGCCGGCTAATGGTAGGATATAATTTTCTATGATAACTAAAAATTTGAGGAAATTCTTTTCGTTTTGGTTAGACTGGTAAACTGAAGGGGTCAAAAAAGTTCTTAGCCAGGATACGCTAATGTGTTTTCTACATGAAATCAGCTGTATTTATTGCATGATGTCATCTTTTAACATTTTTGCTAAGAAATTTGTGACTTGATCCATTTGATGACAGTTTGTATAACACAATCATACAAGTGGTTACTGTTTGTGAGTTTTTCAAACGATGATAACTATTACTACAGCCGATTATAATTTGGATACTTTATGAGCACCGGATTATACATTTGTTTATTATTCTGCCGATTCGAAGCGATTCTAAAGTCAGGCCCTTTATGTATTTAATTGCATGATTTGGCGACATCAGCACAAAACGAGTAGACCCTAAGTATAGTTAAGACCTTTAGAGCTACGTAGTCCTAGCCTATGCTATAAACTTGGATAACAAGTGCCTTGCATTGGATGAAGTACTGAACAAGA
>KN882502.1:0-11547 GCA_000934455.1 Apostichopus parvimensis | reverse complement strand
TCTTCAGCCCCCCCCCCCCCTCAAAAGTACCTTCCTACGCCACTGTTTATAAGTATAGAAAATTAGTAATACCGCGAAATATCTCTGCATTTGGTAAGATGACAACAGTGTTGTAACTATTAAATTATTGTATATGACCAGGCTTGTCGAGAATCGGGTAGGGTAGTCATGTTTCCTTAAGTATACTATATGAAAATAATTCAATGAAGTCAACATTGTTTTGTTATTTCATATTTTTCCAGAGTCCCCTAACACGCCTCGGGCTATACCCCTAGCCCCCTTTTTCAGGCCTATGTACGACAAAAATCGCTATATATGTCACTGGTAGTATTTCCACGATCTGAGGTTGTGATATATATTTTTTTTTTTTTTTTCCGCTAGAAAACTATGACCGCCATCATTTCACTATTGTCGTCAGGTTCAATGTTGAGAGTTTTGTGGCGATAGTCGATAATGGGAAAGGATTCGGTAATCCATGGAAAGACGATATATCGTTCTTAGCTCCGATATACCAATGTTGTAGGTAAGAAAAACACTGGGGAATAATATAGTAGTATAAGACGAGACCGAAATGACGGGAATTCTCACCATCAATCTCGACATCAATACCACTATAGCTGTTATACGCCAATGGTCCAATCAGGAATCTGGCAGCCTAATGCATGGTGGCGGGGGCTGGGAATTGAAAAAATGGACCACTTACAAAAATAGTGACACCTATAACGATAGCGTCAACGGTTATGCGTGAGTTCTCATGCATTTATTTAGACTAAGGCGTGTCCAAAGTTTAGCTGTTACTGAGTCAAAATCAATTTTGCTCTTCCTCATGCAGCACAGACGCCATTCGAACTACTAGTCATGATCGAAGTGCTTAATTTTCACAAAAAAAAAAAAACACAAAACAAGAGAAAGTTATGTGTGTCAATCATTACATGTCCATGGCATTTAGTGTCTCAGTAAGTGATGGCTTGATCAGGTTAAATGTCAAAATTTAATTATTGTCGTTCTTTTGCTTTTATCTGGTGTCATCTGCATGGATGTCGATACCAACTTACCACACTGGGCCTCAACTTAACGGTAAATTGTATTTCATTTTAGGATTCGAAACTCAACCTATCAAACACTACTGGATTTATCGACCGACGGAAGTAAATTAGGAAATCTACTTCGTCTTTCTCTGTCACAAGACCCACTGGCGCCTGTGATAACGGAGATATTCTTCGAAACACTAGAAAGACGACTTAGGCAGGTGTTGGGAGAGATCGACAAATGTATCGAGAACTATGGTGATGGGGAGGTATTAGTAGACAAAATGATTGTAACCTGAGGTACCACGCGAAATATTCTCTTTGTTGATTACCAAACCACCCCAAATGACCTAGGTCAACTTAAGGTGGAAACCGTTTGTTAGTCCCTTCCTCAGGCGTCGCTGACTGGGGCATAAATTGATAACGGCTCTGCAATCTAACCGGTGACAATTGGGCCTTCAACAAGCGATAACAATCTAATTTCAAAAGAATACGGACATTCTTTCGCTAGAATTGGACTCGAACCAGTGACCTGAAGATTACGAGTCTTGTGCTCCAACCAATTCAGTCTATTTCGACCTCTTGGTTGGTAAACGATCCCCATATACGCTGTAAACTGTGCTCATACCACAGTATCACTAGATACAATCTGCGCCATAGCGGAGATGGGATTGAAAGAGAAATTCGGCATTTTAATTTTCGGTCGTTTCAAATTTATTTATACATTTCCCGTCACTTTTTCGTTGTGAATTTACTAAAGCTATTTTGAACCTTTAATAAACTACTTTATTTGAGATGATTCGTTTGATATATCCTTTCTTACGATGGGATGATGTAACCGTTCGGGGTTCCAGCTCGATGAAGTATGTTACGTCACATATGCAGGTCAAACTGATTTGATATAAAATTTAAAAATTAGAGTTCATCAAATTATTAGATTTGTCTTTTTCCATACCCTATATCCTCACCTACTTTTGACGTACACCAGGCGCGTAGCCAAGGGTTAGTGGGGGGGGGGAATGGGGCAGCCTCCCCCTCCCCCTTGAGCATATTTTTAAATTATTTTTTAAGGTTTTTATGATATCGCTAGTAATTTCAAAAGAGAAAATGCTAAGATGCAACTTACAAGGCCCGGGAAGTGCCATTTCCAGCGATCTGGGAGGCATTTTCAGCCAAAATTTTCATGTGCGCCAACCATGGTGGGGCTATGCTTAGATAGTCTGCAATGCCGTATCTACGGCTTTGATAGTTTGCCTACATTTTCGCCCCTCCCTTGGCAAATTCCTGGCTATGAGCCTGACGTACAATGTATCCAATTTAAAGAAACTTTTCACCCAACGCCCATTCGTAAAACAAAACAATCAAAATCAAATCAATTCAGTGATAAAGGGAACCACAGAGAAATATAATTATTGCCTAATCACCTTCGTGGTGGGTGGGGCGTAAACAATTTGAAAATTTCTTCACAAACCAGAGAAGAGCAAATAGATGGAAATTATTGAATATTAATGTATTGAGTGTTCTTTCACAATCAAAGACAAAAATATGAAACATATTCAGTAAGATATTAGACTTAAATATCCACATCTGCTTATAAGATAAAATACCTTTTATAAGTAAAATCCCATTTTTTTTTCATATTTCCCTTTATTTACTAATACCTGGAATTAATTAGGAATGAAATGTGGTGAGCCTGAAGACTATCATAGGCATAATTATGGTTTTTACCACAACTGCACAAGCTTTTTCAGTGCTCTGCATTGACCTAGCTAACAAACCTATGGCTTTTGTGATAACCCAAAAAATTGAATCAAGTTAATTTAAACAGACAGACAGAGCAGGCAAACAAATCGAATGTTCACCACTTCAGTAAAGTGTGTAAGTAAACTAAACTGTGTATACAGCACAGGTAACATAGCCACACAGTAGGCCTTCCGTTACTGTGGCAACCGACAGCTGTGATTTTTGTGCTTGGAATCTATATTCACATGCAAACACCTTTAAGCTGAAACGATTCATGTGTTCTATGACAATATCTTGACTTAAGCACTGGGGGGAACTAATTGAAACTGGTATCTTAGTTATCATGATGGTATCCAGTTATGATAACCAAATACCTGTCTCCTGGCTATCAGGGAGCTGTTTCTGTTCATGAAATGAAATCTTGGCTTACTTATAACTCGTTTAGATTCAACCCTAGAGAGCTTCTGATGTCTGTTGGTCTTTGTAAAATTGGAATGAAATATTTCTCCAATTATTTGTCCCACGATCTTCACACTTGCTTTCCAATAGAAGTATCTCATTACTGCCTAGGGCCTGGACTATAAAAAGACGTTGTTGTGTATACGTCATGGCAAACCAGTATGTGCTTGGTTGGCAGAGCTTGTCTGGTGACCACTCATGTTTTCCATGGATGTTAAAGTATACTTACATAGGTCACAGGCGCACATCCCAAACCACCCCCCCCCACAAATCTCTCTCCACTCCCCAAATTCCCTCCTCTCCCTTGTCCTGCCCCCCCCCCCACTACTGAATGGAATAAAAGAAAATCAATTTAAGAAGGAAAATAATAAAAATCAAAAACAGGAGTTAACTGGCAACCCCACCCATTAAGTTTCCAGAGGTGCAAATTGTACTTGGAGAGACTCACATAAACTTTTCAGTCACATCAATGACAAAAGACATATCAAGTCGTTTGTTCCCATTTTTTTCTGTTATGAAGACCTTAATACACTCCCGCAAACTGTCAGAGACATAATACCATCAATCACACAAGATTTTCTATTTTGCAAAAGTCAAAGACATGCCGTTTCCAAATTTACATCGCCTTCGATAACACTGGGGAGAGTCCAGGGGTCAATATCTACACCGATATGACAAGAGGGGGGTATACGCTTTCCCCCGAAGTGTCAATTTCGGACTGATGGTGATCGTTCTGTCGTGGAGTCACAGATGGTCTCGGCTTATGGATCGGCTGCTATTTTTTCCCCTGTGTCCTTGGGATGGGAGCGCTTCCTCCGATAATAGGTTAACTTCTCTTGGCCCTTGGCATCCTCTGGTTTGATGGTGGTAAAGATTTCATCCAGGGGATCTACGTTGTAAGTGTCCTTCATCTTTCTGACTTGGTGGCCCATCTGAGATTCCACCTTGTTCTTGAAACGAAGCCCAGCGTTCTTCTTGAGTTGGGCACGGTACTGGAGAGACGACACAAAAACGGAGAGTTTACGAACATGGAAAGCCAAATAAGAAAGGAAAGCCCTAATCAAGCTGATGAAATCACGCTGTTTAAATCACGCTGTAACCAAGCTGTTACTATTACAATTGGTTACCATACTTTTATTCATTTATGAGCTCATATTTATTATCAATCATGATTTTTTGGGCTGTAAAATTTCACTGGAATGTTATAGTTATGAGACTATTAAATGCATTTGAAGTGCTTAAACAGCAACATTTTCTTAAAGCTCAGAGTTTAAGTATATTATAAACAAGGAAAATGTCCATGTGCTGTTAAGCATCACACTGTTTCCCCACTGATTAATATTCTTGTTTCCTACATTTCAGGAAACTTTGAAAATATTATTCTTTATAGATGTATGTTGTAATATTTAGAGTTGAACTGTCTCTACTTTTTGCACTTGTTACTGTTGAATTGCCCCTTTGAGATATCAAGCCTGACATTTTGTCACAAAACAGCTGTTATTGAGTAAACACATGTTAAAAATAATTATGTTTCAAGTGGGTGTAAAGATTCATGAATGGAAGAGTGGCTGACCTGATTGGGTGAAACATATTTTGGGTTCTCATACAGCATGGGTCCACCAAAGCTACCTCGGAAGATCTTAATGGGGTTCAGAACAAAGCGTGGTCCAATCTCTGTTAACGATCCATCTTCTTCTATGATCTGTAATAGGAAGAAGAAGAGTACAATTCTATGCAGGTTCATCCTTCACTGTGTGGTGTCTGTATACAATTCTATGCAGGTTCATTATTTAATGTGTGGTGTCTGTATATAATTCTATGCAGGTTCATCATTCACTGTGTGGTGTCTGTATACAAATCATTGCAGGTTTATCCTTCACTGTGTGGTGTCTGTATATAATTCTATGCAGGTTTATCCTTCACTGTGTGGTGTCTGTATATAATTCTATGCAGGTTCATCATTCACTGTGTGGTGTCTGTATACAAATCATTGCAGGTTTATCCTTCACTGTGTGGTGTCTGTATATAATTCTATGCAGGTTTATCCTTCACTCTGTGGTGTGTGTATATAATACTATGCAGGTTTATCGTTCACCGTGTGGTGTCTGTATATAATACTATGCAGGTTCATCCTTCACTGTATGGTGTCTGTATATAATGGTAGTTTAAATTCTTGACTTATTATTATCTGAATGAAAGTTTACTAGTCAAACTGCATTGTTTATGTGATTTTGGTATCCAATAGCACAGAAAAGTTGATACTAAGATTAATCTCAAAATGTTGATTTGGGATTGTGACGGGTGTAAAAACTGTCAAAAAGTGTCTAAGCACCATCAGTTCTAGCTCACTTTTTGTAAAACTTGTTTAGCACTTTGATAAATCTCTGCATATCCTGCACTGGGCATACATTCAATTATGGCAATTTCCATGATCAATCGTCTCCATTTAGTTTTGATTTTAAAAAAGAAAATATTCTTGTTAGAATATTTCAAAACCACAAATATATCTTACAGTGTATAATTTGGCTATTAATCAAGAGTTCATCTTCAAGAATTTGAAACATTACCTGGTAATTTCTGAACCATATTCTGTCATCAGCTATCGAGAATGTGAAGACATGATCTATAAACGGTTGACTTCTGGGGTGTAGCTTAGGAGTACCAAACATCTACAAGAAGAAATAAATGATATTTATTAAAGGAAGCAAATAATGTAAACCAATGAAAGTGATGGATTGTTGTACAGGGCAAAGGGCATTAGAATGGGAGAAACCCAATGAAAGTGATGGATTGGTACACAGGTCAAAGGGCATTAGAATGGGAGAAACCCAATGAAAGTGATGGATTGTTGTACAGGTCAAAGGGCATTAGAATGGGAGAAACCCAATGAAAGTGATGGATTATTGTAAAGGTCAAAGGGCATTAGAACGGGAGAAACCCAATGAAAGTGATGGATTGTTGTACAGGTCAAAGGGCATTAGAATGGGAGAAACCCAATGAAAGTAATGGATTGTTGTACAGGTCAAAGGTCATTAGAATGGGAGAAACCCAATGAAAGTGATGGATTGTTGTACAGGTCAAAGGGCATTAGAATGGGAGAAACCCAATGAAAGTAATGGATTGTTGTACAGGTCAAAGGTCATTAGAATGGGAGAAACCCAATGAAAGTGATGGATTGTTGTACAGGTCAAAGGGCATCAGAATGGGAGTAACCCAATGAAAGTGATGTATTGTTGTACAGGTCAAAGGGCATTAGAACGGGAGAAACCCAATGAAAGTAATGGATTGTTGTACAGGTCAAAGGGCATTAGAATGGGAGAAACATGTGCATCCTGACACCTACATGGTTTATTGCAGAGGAATGGGATTTTAAAAGATTTGATGTTCTTTCAAGAAATCTAAATTTGGTTTTGTCAATTTCTCTGTTTCTGATTGCTTCTGACAGATTTTTCAGCAACTACGACCAATGAGTAACACAATCAAGAAAGAAAAGTCAGTATTCATACAGATAGACCGGTGACATTGGTCGGATTCAAATACTGAATATTCACCACTTGCAAAGTGTGTGAGTAAACTAAACTGTGCATACAGCACCGGTAACATAGACGCACAGTAGGCCTACCGTTACTGTGGCAACCGACATCTGTGATTTGGTGCTTGGAATCTATATCCACATGCAAATCCTTTAAGCTGACAAAGAAACAAGTCATGTGTTAAATGACAATCTCTTGAATTTAGCACTGGGTGGAACTAATTAAAACTGGTATCTTAATTATCATGATTGTATCCAGTATGAATGAAATGTGTTTTTTTTCATAGCTTGGTCTGATTTATACAAAGGTACAACTCAAAGCACAAATTTAAAAGTTTTAACTTAAATGTCTTGAAGGGAAAAAATGAACACTTTAATGTCTCAAAGGGAAATAATGAACACTTGCAAAGAGGAACCAAATGGGACAAACCTGTGTGAAGAGCTCCTTCAGTATCTGGTAGTGGGGAAGATTATCAAACTCAGGGTCGAAAGACAGGATTGGTCTCGATCCTCTCAAACAATTACCGGTCATCTTTAGTTCAGCTAAGGTGTGGACTACATGAAAAGGAAAAGTACAAACAGGTTTATTCATACACTAAATTTACAATGTGCAAAAATTAGGAAATGCAAGCTGAACATGAAATTCTACAGCATACAGGCAATTAATGTTTAAGTAGCATGCACCCCCTGGAAAAAATTTTCATCTCAGATTAAAACCATGCTGGAAATTTCTGTGAACTAACTTTGAAACACCACAGTTCCCTTTAGAAGATCTTTTAAAGATCCTCTCACTGTTACTTAGTTCTGTTTTCTGTAATCTGCAAAACAACTGCCAGTTTTATATAATTGTAAAAACACTGTTAAAGTCTAGATCAAGATTACTCCCGATATCACTTTGTGATCGTGCACAGACGGAGAGCTACAGTAGTATCGCTTGAAACCTTTGTAGAATCACTCTATCAACTCTTTATTTCTTATCACTGTAGCCAAATTACTATATTGCATCTCGGCAAAACCCTAGCCATTCCTCATGGTAGAACTTTCGATATGGTGTTAAGTTTCTCCCGTGGGCATAGCATGAAAAAAAATCTACTGAAAATTGACAAACAAGAGAGGAGACTAGTGGTGTATAATGTACTGTACCTTTACCATGCAATATTACTCTTCACTTATTATTTTTTACCAAAAGAAAACATGAGAATCAAGAGCAGAAGAAAACTTACTGTTTTCGATCAAGAATTTGGCAGACGGACCATGTGGTGTGTTCGATGTCCTAATAAAGAGAAATGTACAATGGCTTAATGTAAGCATACAGTATGTGGTATCATTACATATTTTGGTAAAATATAAATAAGCCGTTGCGGTGGCAGAGTGGATGAAGGCGGTGGCATTTGAAGCAATGTGGCTTAGCAATTGGGAGGTTCAGGGTTCGATACCCGGCCAGTTCATAGTGAGGTGGGTTTTTCATCCGAGAGCAATCTATGGTTTTCCCATCTGAAATGACTTTCTAAATTGAAAAGATGCCAGAGTCAATATGTTGAATTGGAGGCCACCTGACATGTAAGTTGTAATCCATAAGCCCTTGCGGGTTTCTCACACATTTGTGGTCACTTAAGCGTCTGGAAATAACTGCTGATTATTATAAAGACTATTATTATATGTGCTGCACATTCTGTGAAAGGTATTATGTTAAATGCTACTATTGACGAAACGGACGGCCGAGCACTTCTGGTACGTCAGGGTACTTGACGACGAAGAGAAAAGTTGACACAAGTTTCTTTCAGCACCTTTCAATTTGTTGTTTTATCCTTCTTTTTTTGTCTATCTCTATATTTTGGGAACTTTGGCAAGCACAGATTCCCAAACAGTAAGTAGACTGGAATACAAGTGTTATGTTTGTTCAATGGACTGTCACTCACCAAAGGTACATATCCCTCTTACGGGCCTCAAAGAATATACACTTGTTGCAGTTCCTCATCTCACAGATCTGGGGAAGGAGGCAAAGAAATCAGCTATTCAGCACAAATAAGATAATATTTATCATACTCGTCAGGATAACTTGGGAATTATGATAATACGTCAAACCATGTGGGGTAAACACATTGTTATGGAGTTCGCACTCACACGGCATGATGCGGTGAAAAACAGAACTGAGACGGCTTACCTCATTTATCTCAAAGAATCCTTTGGCTTTGTCCAATTTAGAATCTGAAAAATTGAGAATGTAATGAAAAAACAAAGGGAAATAATAGGTAGAAGACAAAATTTAAACTTGGGATCAACACAGGTTTATATCAATAAATGAGCATTGTGGGACTGGCATATATTCAACAATCTGCTATCAAATTGGCTATGTATTGCATCCTCTTGCCAAACCATGAAAATAATGGGCAGAACTTGTCATTAGCCTTCTGATATTCTGAGTACATAGCCTTTTGTAGTTGTCTGTAGTTCCTTGATATTACAGTTTTTCTACTCTGAGTATCTCTATTTCATAGTGCTGTGCTATATGTAAGTTCCAGTAATGTTATGTAATGTTATACAGGTGTAGTGGATAATGGTGGTGGCATTTGACGCATTGAGGCTTAGCAATCAGGAAGTTTGGGGTTCGATCCCCAGCTGGGTCATAGTGAGGTGGGTTTTTCATCCAAGAGCAATCTACGGTTTTCCCATCTGAAAATTCTAAATTGAGAAAGATTCCTAATTTGAGTAACAATGTTGAATTGGAAATCACCCAACATGGAAAGGTGTAATCCATTCTCGCACAACCGTGGTCTCTAGAGCATCGTAAAATTCTGGCCTGATTATGATGAAGGGCTCCTTTTTAAGCACTTTTTTTAACAAAAAATTACAAACTGACTATGTTAGACCTTGAATTGAATTAACTTACAGCAGCTGACATAACAAATTGTTACCACTTTTAAAATGCAGATTCTTACAAAGACACAATTAAAAATGCAACATGAATGTTCAAACCTTGATTATATCAAAGTTTTATGACGATGAATGCTAAACTTGAGTCTTCTGGTACTTCCAAGTAGCCGCTAGCTTGGGAGGCTTTAAAAACTTAGCATCACTTCGGGGAGCTCTTTCATATTTAACAAACATAAAGTGCATTTGAGATTTAGGTGTGGTGTTGGTATGTATGTGTTTGTGCACACACAGGGTACAAGCAAAACCAAACTAATTGCTAGTTACCTGCTCTTGCATGAGGCATCAGCGTTCGGAGATCACTCGCCAAGTGTCGAGCAAGGAATGACACACCCCTTGATGCAAAAATCAGGACTCGCTGCTTATTGGTCCATTTTTCCTATAAGAAAAGAAAACATATTGACTATTATTGTTACTACTAAACATTAGGTATATTTAAACATAAATGTAAGGCTCATAACATGCTACATGTACACTCTTACTAGCTTACACCTGCAACGTGCTGTAGGTAAGTTGTGTATAAGTGTGCTGTTCCGATACATGACACACAGGCTGTATGCTTTCACTGGGCAGCTTATCCTATAGAACTTTAAGGACCGCAGTAATGACATATAATTGTAAGCTGTATTAAAAGGCTAGGGAGCCTAAGAATACCTAGCAACTCACACACACGGGGCATTTTGAGAACCATAGCCTACATTGTTTACTATATACTGTACAATAGGCCTTAGGACTTCCAGTCATAACCTGTAGGATTCAAGAGTTGCAGTGTATTCTGCAATAAAGCAGGGCTAGTTTTGTATTATCACAGAATTCGTCTTACAGTAGTACACTTCCCAGCAAAGGCTAAGGAAGACATTTTGTGATTGCACGTACAACTAACATTGTTAGTAACAAAATACAAGGCAGCAGTATGAAAACTTGCCCTGGTTTTAACAGTAATATCACGTGTTGGTTCCTTCATAACAATATTGATGGCCTATAGGACGTGCTTCTAGGTCTATCACTATGCACTTCGTAACCTATTGTACTTTTAACGTAGTCACAACTCGCTATGTCACATCGCATATGTTGTACCTACTGTATATTATTAGTAGGCCTAGGCTATACTATATGTCGTATAAGCTACACGTTAAGCTTAGGCTAGGCCTACAATACACTATGTACTATATGTATGTATATTTCCCGTAGGCTAAAGAGCACGTTCTTGCTGAAATCGATTGACATTATAATTCACAAACCGTATCGCCACTCTTCTCTGTCTTTGATTCCACCCTTTCTGTGTTTCTTAGCCTCTTTTGTCGCTTTACGATTTGTTCGATGGCTTTCCTTTTACCCATTTTGAAGAGTTTGTTTGTTAAAACCGACACAGAGTGAGTGTAACCTGGTTATACAGTGAACGCCAACGCTATATGTTTACCCATGTGGATATGCACATTGCGCAATCAGTTGCCACTGACTAAAATTCGCGATCACTCGCGTCCACGTAACAACCCAGGCCTTAGGAACATAACCCGACCGAAAAGTTTCTTAACAGTATTATTTGTCTTCCAAAATGCAAGTAGATCAACAGGTAAAAGGTACCAATCGATGCGCTTTCCATGTTGAGAAAAGAAAACGTCAGTGCAAATTGCAAGTAGCTAAGGGTTTACAGTACTGCGGCGAACATGCATTCCAAGTAAGTTCATACTATTATTTGCCTCTTAGTAGTGTACGTAGTACCCCAGTTTCGCGAATTATAAGCGATTAATATAGAGGTAGTGGCTATTGACCCGGCCGCCGGGCCTCTAAGCCCCGATCGCTATTCACCCGGCTGTAGATGGTACCATGGAAGTTGTGCACAGTCCTGGATCT